>JANZLC010000007.1:837892-864045 GCA_026413385.1 Erythroxylum gracilipes
CCAACAAATTGAAAAACCGAGAAATCACCTGAGGGTCCGCCTTACACAGCAGGATCACATCATCAGCATATAACAGAAGAGACAACTGCATCTCCCGACATCGATAATGATATTGAAATAAGCCATTACAAACGTCGGGTTAATGGGCAACTTGCCCAATCAAAATCATAATAGCCAAATAGTGTAAGATTATAATCACTTCCAACATGATGCCTCAGCTTGGTTTACCTTCAAATATACGAACAACTCTTAATGTTGCATCCCAATGGTCATTTCATGGTTGTTGCATGAATTGTGGAAGAATGTGAATGTAGTAAGATAACTTGGTTATGAGTGAAAGTAAGATAAATGAGTCTTCCTACCAAACGATGATAACGCTCAGGATTATTTAGTTCTCTAGCCACCTCCTTTGACACAAGAAAATTCCTTTTAGATCTCTAGCCACCTCTATTCCAAGGAAATATTTTAGCTCTCCCAAATCTTTCATGTGGAAACAATCACTGAGTTAAGCTTTGAATTTTGCTATTATGGTCTCATAATTTCCAAAAATGATAAGATCATCAACATATACTAGAGTATAATCAGAATAAGACTAATAAAAACCATATTTCTTTAAGGAGTCATTGAGTTTAGAAAACCAACATTTAGGAGCCTATCGTAAGCCATAAAATTATTTTTTCAGACAACACACCTTGCCCTATTCTAAAGCTAAGAAATTTGGTGGCAATTTCATAACACCTCTTCCTCCAAATCTCTACGTGAGAAGGCATTATGAACGCCCATATGATGAAATTCCAAGTTTTTAGTAGTTGCAAGTGTTAGAAAGGCTCAAACTGTCACCATCTTTGCAACAAGAGCTAAAGTTTCATTGTAATCGATCCTTTTTACCTATCAATTGCTTAAAATTGCCAATCATACCTTATATCTTTCGACTATTCCATCATAATTATACTTGATTTTGTATACCCACTTATATCTAATGGCACACTTCTAGAAGGCAATTTTACTATTGTCCAAGTCCTATTGTCTTGTAGTGCCTGTATTTCAAGCTTCGTGGCCTCGTGCTATTGAAGATATTTCATGGCTTCAGTAAACAAAGTGGGCTAATTTCCTACTATTACAGTTGTCAGGAAACCACGATGTTGTAAACTTACTATAAGACAAATAATGTCCAAAGAATAGGACACACCTGGAGAATGTGACGGCTTAGATGAGTGCACAAAAGGGCTATTTACTTGAATTGTATAAGTTACATAACCCTTTTAAGTGAGTGGATGGCTTCTTTACATGATTTCCCTTCCCAAGTTGCTCCTCTTCTATGACACTCCCCTTACGTCTAGACTCCATTTAAAAATCATGTCATTTGTGAGACGACTCACATCTTGAGATGGCTGGTATTAAGATCTTGATCTACCATCAATTTTGGTTGGAGGTAAAACTCCATCCTTCATTTTTGGAGTATTTCCCTCCTCAACACATGTACCAATAGCAAATGGACCTACGCAAAGATCTATCTCATTATCATCCCAACAATCCACCATCAATTTTGTCAAATTTTATGTATTTTCAACCTTTAGTTCTTTAGAGGCATACGAGAACATGTTCTTATAGAAGACAATACCCCTAGAGACAAAATAATCTCTTGTATCAAGATCATACAATCACCACCATTTCTTCCCAAAGGGGTAACCAATAAATATGCATCTTCAACTTCTAAACTTATCACCATCTTAAATCAAGTTGTATTCATAACACAATGACCTAAAGGTTTGAATCTATCAATAAGAAAGAGGTTTACCAAAAAGAACCTCATATAGAGTCTTACCACCCAATACCCTAGAGGGAGTTTGGTTAATTAAATAATTTGCGATTAAAACAAATTCACCTTATAATTTAATAGGAAGACTTGCTTGAAAATGTTAGGCATTGGCAACATTTATATATGATGATGCTTCCAATCCACACGCCCATTCTGTTAAGGTGTGCCCGCATAGGAGGTTTGGTGTGTAATCCCCTTTTTAGCAAAGTATCTTTTTGAACAGTCAAACTCAATCTCATTATCGCTTCTTACAACTTTAACATCCATATTAAACTAACGTTTTACCAAGGCTACAAAATTTTTAAGAGTTTGAGCCACTTTACTTTTATCTCTCAATAAATAAATCAATATTGTTGTACAAGAAATATCATCAATAATGGTCCAAAAAATACTATGCTCTACAAGAAGCTTTGACTCGATATTCCCTCTATAAACCATAATGTATAAGCTTAATATTTCAGAAGTTCTATTTTTCACTTAAAGGGAACACATCTATAATTTGTTTTGCTCTCAAACAAATATCACATGCTTTATGCTCATAATTGCAACTACTAGTATTACTAATAATTGGAAGCAATTTGACAACTTCACTTGATGGGTGTCTCATTCGTTGATGCCATAAATCCACCAATCTTGTACCATTAGCATTAAAGGCTCAAATTGGAAGTACTACTCTAAAATAGTACAACCCCTAGCAAAGCTCACCTGCATCGATCAACATCCTCGAAATGCAATTTGTATACTGGATATCCCACTTTTTCCTGAACAACACACATAAAATCAAATCTCCCTATGAAATTATGTGACTCCCTTGTATCTATAATCTAATCTACACTAGTGTTCTTACTAGTTACATTCCATTGGCCCGCTTTTTATAAGAGTTTAATAGGCTCATCAAAGTTACCCAATCTTCATTGCTAAGACCTTCAAATCTAGCCTTCTCTGGTCCTCCAATTAAAAAACTTCCTACCATAGTGTTGCAGACTCAAAAACTAACGACCATAGACCCAAACTAACACACAAGAACCCATTCGATTCAATGACTATATATCCTAAATGTTATAAAAACTCTTCTTTTATTTTTACAAATCGAAAGAGATGAGAAGTATAGGTGGTTATAACCAATTATGTTACGATTCCCTTAATATAAACAGAACCCCAAGAAAAGATGGGGCAGAGAAGAAAAATTTTCTTACTTTTCCTCTTTCTTCGTGTTTTCTCTTGTTCCCCTTATTCCTATTACTGGAGAAAGCAACAATTTGGTGCTTTCATTGCCATGATCGAAGGCATGTAGACCCGTGTAAGTCCACTAAGGAATCACTCTTGTGGCTGAAGGATCAAGTAGCGTCCCTCAAAGATATCATCCAACAGCAAGTCGATCTCCTCTAGACACCGAATCCATTAAACCCACCTTATCATCTTATGAGACCCTACAATCTACACTTTCTTCTTACCTTAAAGCTATAGATGACCTTCTTTTTAAGATGGCTCGTTGGGACAAACATTCGATGGATCCCCTTATTTCCATTGCCCAATCTTTGTGTCATATTTCCCTTTCACATGGGTCTTCTATTACTGACCCCACCCCCTCAACTACAGCCCCTCCATCTTTCCCTTCCCCCTCCGTACCCATATTTCACCAAACATTTCCTTTTTATTCCCCATCCTTCCCTATACAGCCTCTTGTCACTCTTTTTGCTCACAGTCCTCCTACTCCTCCACGCCTCCCGAAACTTGAAGTTCCACTATTTTCTAGTGACAACGTTAGTGAATGGCTCTTCAAACTTCATCGGTTCTTCGACCATCACCAAACACCCCTTGCCCATAAGCTCTACATTGTTTCTTTTTATTTGACTAGGCCCCCTTTTGTGGTTTCACACTTTCACTGGATGTATAATACGGGACAACTCTCCACTTGACCGACTTTTGTTCGCTATATTATAGCTCAATTTGGCCCCTCCATTTACCAAAACCTTGAGGCTTACCTATTCAAACTCAAACAGACCTCTACAATAGACTCTTACATCCATGATTTTCAAACCCTATCTACCCAAACATCAGGCCTCATTGCTAGTAATATACTTAATTGTTTTATTTCTAGACTCACGACGATATCCAAAAAGACATTTTATTACTCAAAATCCCAATCTCTCAGACGCCATCGGCGTAGCCAAGTTATTGGAAGACAAAATCACTTCCACCTGCGTCCCCAAAGCCCCCCATTCCCTTCCTCAATTTCTATCTCGTCCCACATCATCTTCTATTACCATTTCCTCTTCTCCACCTCCCCAGAAAGACCTTCTGCATCCTAATCCCCTACCTATTAAATACCTCACACCACCCCAAATAGCCAGTCGTCATGAAAAAGGTCTCTGTTACAATTGTGACGACAAATTTTTTCTTGGCAACCGTTGTCATCCACCCCAATTTCTCTGTCTTTTGGCTGAACAAGAGGACATTGATCTTACCTCTGAACCCTCTTCCCCGCCTACACCACCAGATGCCACCTCCTCTCCCCTTCTCCCCCACTAACCCCTCATCCTCAAATTTCCTTCCATGACCTTACGGGCCATTTTATTCCCAAAACCTTAAAGCTGGAAGGTTGTCTTCACGACGATCAAGTCATTATCCTCATCAACGGGGGTTCCACACATAAATTTATCCAAACTGAACATCTGGGTCTCCCTCTCCAACCATCACCCTATCTCAACGTTACAGTGGGTAATAGGGATAAGATTGACCGTGCTGGGTTCTGCCCCAATACCCCTCTTCGATTGGCTAGCAACACCTTCTCTGTCGACCTCTTCGTCCTACCCTTATTTGGCATCGACATTGTATTAGGCGTTCAGTGGCTGGCTGGACTTAGGCCAACCCTTTGATTATATTGAGTTATGGATGGAGTTTTAATTTGGTGGATCTAGGCTACGCCTCATCGGGCACCAACAACCGAACTTGTCCTCCATGACGCCAGCCCAATTCCGTAAATATGCTCACTAGGATTCCATTGTATCCTTTTACCATCTCTCTTGTGAACCTATCACTGATGACCCACTTCTCATCATCCACTAGGCGCTCACACCCCTCCTAACGTCCTCCCTCCTTAACCTTTTTTCCCAATTTACGGTGGTCTTCTCCAAACCTAGCTCCTTACCTCCTTTCCGCGAGTGTGACCACCAGATTCCTCTCTTGCCTGCCACTACCCCTATTACTGTTCGCCCTTATCGCTACCCATATTTCTAGAAAGCAAAGATTGAAAAGTTGGTCTCCGAAATGATGTCGGATGGCATCATTCGCCCTAGCACAAGTCCTTTTTCTTCTTCAGTCATCTTGATCGGCAAAAAAGATGGCTCATAGCATTTCAGCGTTGATTATCATGCTTTAAACACTGTCACAGTAAAAGACCAATTTCAAATTCCAACTGTCGATGAATTATTAGACGAATTACAATGCGCTTTGGTTTTCTCCAAGTTAGACCTCCGCTCAGGTTATCATCAAGTTTGCCTCCACCCTGATGCCATCCCTAAAATGACGTTTCGCACGAAGGCTACTATGAATTTATTGTTCTTCCATTTGAGCTTTCGAACGCCCCTAGTACATTTCAAGCCCTAATGCATACTATCTTCAGACATGTTCTCCACAAGTTTATGCTTTTTTCGATAATATTTTGGTTTATAGTTCGAGTTGGGACTCTCGTCTACTCCATTTATGGGAAGTTCTCCAGCTTTTAAAAGATCATTCTCTTTAGCTAGCTTTCAAAATGTGTTTTTGGTTGCACTCAGTTGAAATACTTAGGTCATCTGGTTTCCAAAGATGGGGTTTAGTCGATCCTAATAAGATTAAGGCTATACAAGCTTGACCCCTCCCTACTTCTGTTAAATAACTTTGTGGCTTCTTGGACCTTGCTAGTCATTATTGTCATTTTGTTATCGACTTTGCTTCCGTCGTGGCTCCTTTAACTAAGTTATTACGGAAGCAATCTTTCATCTGGAATTATGACGCGCAAACTGCCTTCAACACTCTTAAGACAACTCTTTGCCACACATCAACATTAGCCTTACCTGATTTCTCAATGCCCTTCCTGCTACAGATAGATGGCTTGGGTACTTTTATTGGAGCAGTCTTAACCTAAGCTGGCCATCCTATTGCTTACTTTAGTAAACAGATGTGCCCCCATCTTCAATCAGCCTCTACTTATGAATGAGAGATGTTTTCCATTACTGAATCCATCAAGAAATGATATCATTATCTATTGGGTAGGCATTTCACAATTCAAAACGACCATCAAAGCTTGAAGTCTCTCATAGATCAGACGATTCAAACTCCAGCCCAACAAAAATGTCTTACCAAGTTGGTAGGGTATGATTTTGACATTATTTACAAGTCAGGTTCCATTAAAGAAGTATCTAACCAACGCAGATATCCACTTATTGACCCCTTTCTTTAAAATCTAGGGTGGTGGAGAAACAAGAACCTCTTTAGGCAAGGGAATAAAGTGCTACTTTTTATAAGTATTAAGATCTCCAACTACTCTCCTCCAGGAAGGCTTCAGTAGGTTTCCATTCTCTAAAGGAGTAGGCAGAAAGTTCAGTTAACTGTTAGACACAGAGGGACGGGTAGGAAAATCCTCATTAAAGAATTATGGCAAGGAACATGTCACTGGAATAGGCTTAGGATAAGTCTACGTTGTGTTTGACATACTATCTATAATGGTAAACTATCAGGAAATAAAAAGAAGTGAGAAAGTAAATTCTTTGGAAATTTAATTAATAAAGAAAGCTAGATCAGTCCAAACTGGTTAAGACTGATTATAAGGCTAACGAGACAGTGAGCAAAGTAAGGTAGAAGAAGAGATGATCAGGGAGTGAAAGCAAGAACAAAAAACAAGGTGAAAAGAAGAAAAATAGTTCATCTATGGAGATAAAGGAAAAGCCAAGCTAGAAAGAAGGAGGAGAAAACCAGTTTAGCCATCCTAGCTTTTTTGAGTTCTTCAATTCTTTTGTTTGCTTTGTTATTTAAGGAGTAATGATAGTTGATTTATTTTCTATCTAGATTAAATATAACTTTAGTTTATTTTTGTATGAGTTGATTTCAATTTTTTAATAAAGAGTTCTATATTTGAGAAATATATGTATTTGATCTTAATTTTTATCAAATACAAGTGAAAGCATATACCTGATTTTAATTTTCATGCATAGATTGTCGAAGGAACTTGCTTGTGAATTGAGCTACGCATAGACGTTAAGGATTAAACATGGTACTAAATATATACCTATGTGGTCTTTCTAATATTAAGGCAATATGTTTTGAAGTTTCAAAAATTTAGTGCATTTTTAAATGTTTTAATCAAATAGGTATATCGATTAATCAATTGAGGATATATGGTTTTATATTCAAAGATGAAATTTTATTATATTCAAAACCTTTGCAAATGTAATAATTTCTAAACAAATTTATCAAATTTACAAGATGATGTTGGAAGGAGTTCTAATCTAGATGTTATTATTATCTGCTTTCTATCTATTGTTTACTTGCATGATTATTTCTAGTGGTATTTCAATCTATTTAGTTTAATTTAGTTTTAGTTTTAGTTTTAATAAACTAATTTCTTTATTATTCATTAGATAATATTAAGAGATTTAAACTTTGTAGTTATATTATCCTTGTGAGATCAACCTATATTTCTTTTTACGTTATTGCAAAATGATAGGTCCACTTGCCTATAGTCTTGTACTAGGATGGAAGAAAAAATAATCAATCAATTGTTGGACTAAACAATATATCATATTAATAGAAAGTGTTAGGACTTATGGAAATAAGCTCAAACAATGGTGCAATTAAACAAAAATTTTATTATCGATATATAAGTTATATTAGTAGAAAGTGTTATGACTTATTTGTATTTTATGGAAATAAGCTCAAACAATGGTGCAATTAAACAAAAGTTTTATTACCAACATATAAATTTTATCCTATATAAGAATATACCTTCAATGTCTAGCCTTTTTCTTTATCTTCATAGCTCCCTTTAAAACTTCAAAAATATCCCAAACATAATATTTTTTATTTTAAAAAGATCTAGAAGAGTTTACTAGAGTGATAAAAGTCATGCAAACTTTTCAACCATATAGTCAAAAAGATATCAAATCATTTCACAATATACAAAAATTATTGGGATAGGGATAATCATTTAGTTAACAAGGAGAATGAGGAATAATTTGATATTTAAACAGTAGTCATAGAGGCCAACAGAAGAAGTTAAAGACAAATTTCTCCATGAAATGAGACTAATGGTGATAGCAAATAACATGAGGGACATAATTTTACCTATTATAAAACTAAAGTTCTTCTGGATGACTTAGTGATTGCCATCTTGTTTTTGGCTAACTAGGCCACCTCCACGATATGTTTGTATATTTTACATTCTATCAATTAGTTCTAATCAAATGAATCAATTACTTTAAAAAAAACATACTTTTTAAGATCAACTAAAAATCTATATATCTATTCTACAATTCACTTACCATGCAGTAGAATAAGTAACTAATATTAAATGAAGAATAAGCCTTATTTAAAAAGATATGACCAACTAAAAACAACTAAAGATTTAATAGAATGGTTAATTAAAAAAATCAAAATAAAATGGTAAGTTAGCAGCATATAAAAAATAAGCACATTTTCTAGGAGAAATGGTGCCTTACTTTCTAACTAAGAGGATACGAAAGCATAAATTTTTAGATGTTTTGAAAATTCTCTCAACAGTGAGCTTATTGAAGTCCTTCATCAATCACTAGTGCATATATGGAGGAGTACTTAAACAGGCCCTACACATACCAAGATGTTGAAAGAGTGGTATTAGAAATGAACCCTATAAAAGCTCCAAGTTTAGATGGCTTTAGTGACCACTTCTTAAAAAAAAAAGCCATGCCATTGATTAAGAATATGGTTATAGAAGCAACTATGCAGTTCTTTGAAAATGGAAAAATCCTTAAGGAAGTCAATAAAAACTGTTATTAACCTGATTCCAAAGATCTAACACCCCCCAACTCTATTGAAGACTACATGCCTATATCATGTTGTAATTTTCTATACAAAATCATCTCAAAATTGCTAACTTCAGGAATGAAAAAGGTGATGACCACTATGATCAATGATGACCACCCCTTGGAGGAAAGACAAATTATGGATAATATCCTAATAGTATATGAGTTTTTAAGAAGATATGGCAGGAGAAACTCACAAAATAATTATGACCTAAATATTGACTTCCAAAGAGAATATAACACAATCAATTGGGACTTCATCTTATAGGTTTTGGAAGTGTTTGGTTTTCCTTTAAGATTTAAAACATAGATTAAAGAATGCATAACCACCCTTTCCTTGAAAGTGTAAGTTAATAGGGAACCCACTAAATTATTCAAGGGAGGAAAAGACGTAAGATGAGGGGATCCTATATCCCCTTATCTGTTCATCATTTGTGTCAAAGTCCTTACAAAGTTAGTGAAACACAATATATCATTGAACCCTAATTTTAATTACCATAGAAAATGCAAAGATCTTGGATTATTTAGTTTGAGATTTATAGATGATCTCCCTATGTTCTCTAAAGCTAATGAAAGGTTAATATT
This sequence comes from Erythroxylum gracilipes, assembly GCA_026413385.1. Taxonomy (NCBI): domain Eukaryota; kingdom Viridiplantae; phylum Streptophyta; class Magnoliopsida; order Malpighiales; family Erythroxylaceae; genus Erythroxylum; species Erythroxylum gracilipes. The sequence continues at coordinate 847,337 of JANZLC010000007.1, forward strand.
TACTCTAGTAACTTCCCTCCAAATGTTTAAGGAGCTATCTTACCTACATATTAATCTCAAGAAAAGCCAAATAATTTTCTTATTTAGTGCCTCAAGAGAAGCATATTATCTATCCAGGATCAAAGGTTTACCAATCGGCAAACTCCCATTTACTTATCTCAAAATTCATCTATCCACTAAGAGACTACAATATAAAGATTGCACTCTTCTATTGGAAAAGATTTAAAAAAACTAGGATCTTAGTGATATTACCTATGTAGGTAGAGTGATGTTGATTAAATCTATTTTAAACTCCTTATATATGTATTAGGCATCCCATATGTTCCTTTAAAATGGAGTAACCAAGTTTATAAAAAGATTTATGAAGAAGAAGAGAAGGCCAAACTATAACCAAAGTTAGTTAGAAGGAGTTTAGCAAACCAATAGGGTTAGGGATAAACTTTATCAGCTTGAGAACAAGGTACTTATTAGTAAAAGATTATGGGGAGTTCTAGAGAATAAGAGTAACATTTGGACCAAGTGGATAAAGAATTATATCTTAAAAGACATTATCCTTTATGAAATTAAAATAGGACTTAAATCCTCTTGGTTTATCTCTTAAAGCTAAGGGATAACATGACAAGTTCTTTCAAATGTATAATTAGTAATGGAGAAATAACTTCCCTCCTTTATGATCATTAGAGTAAAACGAGGCCTTTGTCTAACTTATAAGGGATTAGACTGAATAATATTTCTATCAATGCTAAAGTACGAATATGGTTAAGTGGGAATCAATGGCATAAATTTCCATTACAATAATACTTCTAAACTACAAGCTCAATCTATATAAGAAATATAATTACATTTGGCACAAATATCCATATGGGAGATTCAATAAAGAGGTATGTAAGCAAATGTTGAGAGAAGCGGAAAAATTGAGGTGGTATAATAGATATATAATAAGAACTTATTGCCTAAGATATCTTTTCTAATCACATTTGTCTTAAACATCCATTTGGGAGATTCACTAAAAATTCATTCAAGCAAGTGTTGAGAAGAGGAAGGTAACAAGTGAGGTGCTACAATACAGTATGGAACAAGAACTTGTTGCCTAAGATATCCTTTCTAATTTGGGTAATTATCAAACAGGGCCTAGTAACTAATGATAAGTTGAGGTTCCTCAACATTCCTAATATTTGCATACTTTGTAAGAAAGAAAGTGAATCAACTACACAGCTCTTCGTTAGGTTAAACTACTCCAAGTGGATTTGGGAAAAAGTTCAGGACCTTTGTTATGTCCATAAGAAAATTTTCAATTATGAGGACATACTTAAATGGTTGAGGGTGGAAAATCAATTAACAAAGGTGATGAGGCTATGATTGTAATTAGATTAGGTTCAAATATCTAGAAATTAAAAATTATAGGTAGTATGTAACTCCAGGTGCTTTAGAGGCAGGGAGAGCCCATATGAGGAAATTCTAAAAAAAATATGCAATGGGTCAAAAAGTAGCTCACACTCAACCATAAGGTTAGGAATTGTCAATCAAGTTTGGCATCTACTTAAAGAACCCATAGTTTAGCACTCACTATATAACTATAAGGGAAAATTTATTAAACAGAGATAAGGAAGAACTATTCTTAGCCCCAACAAGCAATCATAAAAAGAGATAGGGGGTAAAAGTAACATAACATAAGAAAAACTTAATGTAAACCTAATGCAAGCAACTTCTACAGTTACTAGTCTAACAATAACATAAAAAATTGAGAAAGGGAATTCAAAGGCAAAGAGGAAGAAAGTACTTACTAGTAAATTACCAAGTTGACAAAGAGTAAGGAAAGATTGAGCCCAAAATAGTAAAGGAAAACTCCAGATCCTAAATAATCCTAGCAAGAGTTGGTTAAGCATATGGTTAAGAGCTCAGGGAGTCTCACTAACACTTAGATCTAATGAAAAGCCTTTATCACACAATCTAGGCCAGATTATAATAAATGAATGGGCCTCCAAGCCAAGGAAAAACTACAAAGTTAATTAAATGGAGATGGTCGTTAATTTTTTATGTCTTTATACGTAGTCATTTTATACTTTAAAAACCATAAATTTTATATTAATGAAATATTTTAATTTCTAAAGAAAAACTAAGTTAATAAATGAAATAAGAATGGTAGTTGGTTTAAAACCTTGTAAGAAGGAGATATATAAAAATAACAAACTAGTTGAGATATACTAAAATATTAAAAACCAATGTAATAGCCAAAAAAGAACTTATCTCAATATGATTAATAACTAGGAGCTAAAAAAGAAAGGTCAATGAATAAAAGTAAAACTAAAATTAGACCAAAAATTAACCATCTAGTCAAATAGGAAAAAGATTTAACTAACATAAAAACCAATAAGCTCGTAACTTTTATCTAGAGACATCAATAAAATACATTAAGTAATGAACATATTTTAAACAAGGACAAATAATAACTAGGCTAATAAGGGAAATAAGAAGGATGACTAAACTTGAATAGGACTAAATATAAACGAATGGTAGGAACAAAGCATAGCATTGGGAAATAAGTAACAAGGTGAAATGCTATAAGATTAATTCTATAAACATAACTACAAGATAAAGTATACCACTAAAAATATTTTAAAAAAGTAAAATTTCATAAACTGGTAGAAATGTAAATAGTTACATCAGAATTAACAATCCCAACAAAATAGAGAGATTCAATATTAGAAAAGGGTTACTAACAGAACTTTAAGTAGACAAGGAACTAATATGCAAATCACAATAAAAAATTGAGTTCAAACCTATATGAAGAAGAAAAAAAAGTGGTTTATGATTATCACATTTCTGGTGGTAGAAGAAACAAATCCCAATCCTTTACAAAAGAAAACTAGGAGTTTATTAATGACACAAACCCAAGAACAACAAAGGATAAAGAAATAAAAAGATATGTTTAAAGAAATAGTGCAATAACGTAATATAGAGATTCCAATTTGATATAAAGAAAATTATAGGCAAAAAAGGACTGAGCTATTAGCCCAACCATGGAACTTGTAATCCTTTTAGGAAGTCTAAAATAAACTTAAGAAAGGGAATTCTTTTTCTTTTGGGACTTATACTAGTTTTGTGAATTTAGTGACTTTTTTGCATACCTTTAATAGAAACAAATGAATAAAAAAGAGTAAATACAATGGAGTTATCACATACCTAATTTAAGTGAAGATAGAAAAAAAAATCTAATGGAAAGGAAAAAAATCCTAACCATGGAGGAACAAATAACAATTTTCTTGATGACTATAGGGCATAGTAAGATGATTAGATTCAATGCAGAACACTTTTAACATTTGACCTTAACAATCTCGAAGTACTTTCGTAAAGTTTTATATGCAATTAATAATCTTGCAAAAAGAGTCATTACTCCACTTTCTTTTACTAACACTCCTCCTGTGATTCAAGATAATTCAAAATTCTTTCCATATTTTCAGGTACATTCATATATTTAATTACTATTTTAATTATTTCCGTATGATTAATAATTATTTTAATTTTTAGGATTGTATAAAAGCAATAGATAGTACAAATATTGATATATATGTTCTAATCGATGAACAAATACCATACATGGTTTAAAAATTAATCCAACCCAAAATATTATGTGTTGTTGTTCATTTGACATACGATTTACAAATGTAATGGCTGGATGAGAAGATACTGCAAATGACTCTCGAGGTCTTTTAGAAATAGTGACAAATTCAGCTAATCAATTTCTTATGCCTCCACAAGGTATTATATTATTTTAAATAAACAAACTAATTATGATTCATTTTTAATATCTTTTTGTTAATATTATGTTTTTTATATGTTAGGTAAGTTCTATTTGGTTGATTCAAGCTACACCATTATTCTTAGATTACTTTCATCATACCAGGGTGAGAGATATCATTTGCGAGATTATAGAGGAAGAGGAAGGCCTCAAGGTCCACAGGAATTGTTTAACTACAGACATTCTTCATTTATAAATGTTATTGAACTACAGGAATTGATTAATAATTATATTAGAATGTATGGATAAATCGATAAATTATTTGACAGTTGTGTTAAAAATGAAGAACAAATTAGAAAAAGTGAAAATGAAGATGCAAGTTCTCAAGTAAAATATAATATCACTCCAGTATAAGTTTGAGGCATGTCTTGGAAGCGAGATGAAATTACTAGAGAAATGTGAAATGATTATATTATTTCTAATTGATTTATTTTTCTTTTTGTAAACGATAGTGCCATTATGTTTTCAAAAATTGTAATATGATGAACATCTTTTATTGATTAGGATGACTTAATATAATTTTCGAATTTATAGAATTTTATTATATACAATTAATGTGTAATTTTTTAATTATATTTAATTGCATATATTTTAATTTTATCTATAATGATAATTAATTAATTTAAAAACATAATGTATTATATTAAAATTATTAACATAAGACTATAATTACAAAAATAAAAACAATATGATAAAACCAATTATGTTTTTAGTTTTTAGTTTTTTATTACAAATTTCAATCAAAAAGGTTTTTGTTTTTTAATTTTTATATTACAAATCTCAACCAAACAGTTTCTTAATAAAAAACATAAAAGAAAACTAAAAACCACAACAAAAAGTAGAAGTGAAACCAAACAGCCCCTAAATAAATTAAAATAACTGAATGGATTAAAAAAAGCATTGGCTGTAAAACACAGAGATTCACTATAAAACCTAAATCAACACATAAAAGATGTAAACTGCATAAAATAAATGTGTCCGGTGCAAAACATTCTTGTTGGCAACAAAGAGATAGTGGCTGAAGGCGGCCGGGATAAAGTAGGGAAGAGATGGCAATGGTAGCAACAAATGCTAAAAGGACTTGGTAAGCGCAGCAATAGGGATGGGGGCTCAAGCCCAAGCCCGGCCCAACCCGACTCATTAACTGGGCTACTCGTGACTTGACAGGCCAGTGATTGTCAGACCATGGCCTGTCCTGGTCCGTCTACATTTTAAAAGAAAATTGGCACAATGACAAAACGACTTCATTTTGCACCTTCTCTTCGTGCCAAGCAGTTTTAGCCCATGACCCGGCCAACCCAGGCCCAAGATTGCCATCCCTACGCAGCAGCAGACAATGCACACATAAGAAGAGGGAGATGGCAACTGATGGAGAATGAGTTTCAGTTATTATTATTATTTTATGATTTTTAAAATTTTTGTTCTTATGTGTGTTATTTAGAAATAACTTCTCTATTAATTAGGGTTAAGACTGTATACTACTGAACTTTCTCAGATCCGATGTCTTAGCGAGATTTCTAGTAGGTAATTTATGTTGTTGTTGTTTAATTTTTACTCATCAATTAACAAATAATAATGAGGATTTAAATAGGCTTTAAATTAGATCAAATTTGAAATTTAAAATTTAAAATTTGATTAATTTAATTTAAATTTATTATTAATTTAATTATTTTTGACATCCCAATTTGATGTCACTTTGCTAGCTTTAATTCATCTTTTAAGTTTGTAACATTTTCGTAAGTCTATTTACTTGCTTTGATATAATTTCAAAGAGCATACAACCCCATCTCAACTCGTGTATGCAAGAGTTTCAAGGAAAATTTCCTCCTCCGAGGCCGAGCTAGCTCTTGACCTTTGCTTAAGGCAGGCAGGCAAGGTAAATGGAGATAGGGTAGGTCCGGACCTGTCCTTTACCTCTCTTTTTTCACCTGTCGATCTCAACGAACTTCACAGTAACAAAACAGTTGCCAAAATCGCCCAGCCCTTTCTCTCTCAACCCTTAAAGTTCCTTCTACTTCCCTACTCCTTTACGCTGCTATTATATTATCGCCCAGCTCCAACATTGCTACGCTTCCTTTCTCTACATTATAAACAGTCCTCTTCGCTTTGAAGCTAAAGCTCTTTCATAGTTTCAAGATTCAATCTTCACGCAAATTCAAGATCATACTCACATTTCTTCAACTGCCCTTTTCCTTTTACACCTTTCTCTAACATACCCACCTCAGAAATTTTATACCCATTTCGTTGTGTTTTTGAAATTTGAGTCTCTTTTTCCTTTCACCAAATCCTCTCGTTATGGAGTTATCTGCAGTAACCGCCGCTAGATCCAGCTTCAGGCCACCACAGCAGGACCATTCTGGACTCGATTATGTTCCCCAATTTGGCGAAGCTGTCCAGCACTTAATTTCTGTTCCACAAGATAACGCTAGCTCTTTTACCGCTCTCCTCGAATTACCCGCCAATCAAGCCATGGAGCTTCTTCACTCTCCCGATTCAACTCTCGCGACCCCACCTGAACACAACGCCTACCCGTCGCACCACTTCAATGCTAAGTTGATGTTCCCGAGTAACAGTGGCTTAATCGAGCGAGCCGCCAAATTCTCAGTCTTCGCCGGCAACAGTTCGCTGGAGACAAGTTCCGTTCCATCCAATTCTAGTGGCAATCTCGAGGAACTTTTGAAGAGCGAGCCGACGGAGACGGAATCCTACCTGAATTCGTCGCCGCAGAAGACGGATAACAAGGCGCTGAATCAGAGGTCGGTAAAGAGGAAGGAGCGAGAAAAGAAGGTGGGGAGATTTAGGGAGCTCAATTTTTATGCTTTTTTTTTACTAATCTATTCAAAATTAGTCTCTAAATTGCCAAAATTCGTTGAATTTGTGTAAATTAGGTTAAAGGATCAACAAAGAAGTGCAAAAGCGCAGAAAACGATAGCTCAAAAAGTGGGCAGAACCTTCCATACGTTCACGTTAGAGCACGCAGAGGTCAAGCCACAGATAGCCATAGCCTAGCAGAGAGAGTAATGAACTAATAATCTTAAAGAGTTTAATTAATGTGTTGTTAGTTTATAATTACTCTTATTAATGATGATTGTGACATGGGGGGTTTGTTTGGACAAATTGTATAGGCGAGGAGAGAGAAGATCAATGCGAAGATGAAGCTACTTCAAGAGCTGGTCCCAGGTTGCAATAAGGTTAGTAGTAGCAATAGCTACGTTTTCTTTCTTTCTTTTTCTGTTTGGAAGTGATAATGATTGGGTAATGAGGGCTTAATTAATCATTATATATCATGTTATGTCTATAGAAAGTGTGATTATATATTTGGATTATGTGCATTTAATTAATGAGTTTGTCATTGTCACCTTTTAAGCAAAAGTTGGTCTTTTGCTTTTGTACCAAGAAAAGTGCCTGGTGGGGCGACAACTTGGCATACTTGTAATTTCAGCAGCCTATTGGTGCCATTCTTTTCTTGTATATGTAAGATAGGAGTTTGTTAGGGGGCCATTTTTGAGTTTGGCCTTGTCATGTTTAGTCGTAGAGTAAACTGATCTGTTTTGTCATTCACTCTTTCTGTTAAACCTGATTGCCGCGGCTTCAAGTTTTGGACTTGAGTAAGAAAAAATTGAAGTTGCTTGCAAAACCTGCTTAGCACCCTGCCAAGTTCATTTGTTGTTTGCGAACAGTGTAACTATTGTAAAAGTTGATTTTGGAAGATTGCAAACTGATATTTACAGAGTCCAGTCTTTGTTGGAGAAGACGACATTACCCATGGGCTAGACATTGAATTTTATTGTGTAGAAAATGCTTGGCTGGAATGCCTTGAAGCACGTATTATTCTCTGGCTTTGTTAGATTGAAATTTGGTCCCAGGATCATGTACAAAGGAAATTTTGATCATCATTAATAGTACTAACTTATCTTTTTAAGTTCAGTGTTCATATAGTGGATGACGAATAGGCGATGAACAGATGATGAAATAAATGACTTCTTCCAATAGGGTTTGGTTGAACTGAAAAGGGACATGTGATAGTCACTGAATTGATGACTGTAGTGTTTTTTGAGACATTAAACCAGTTAGCCATGTGGCTTCACCATGTATATTTTTCACCCAGTGATGGTGAGCAATTATAACTAATGTTGCAGTCACTGAATTGATGACTGTAGTTTTTTTTGAGACATTAAACCAGTTAGCCATGTGGCTTCACCATGTATACTTTTCACCCTGTGATGGTGAGCAATTATGACTAATGTTGCTCGTGTTTGGATCACCTATTTTATTTCCATTGAGTGACGTATCAAAGACTAGTGAGTAGTTTTTCTTATTTAGGGCTGCGGAATATGGATCTACGTTTCCAGAAAGGTAGAGATTTAATTTCTCACACACATCATGACCTATTTGTATCAGATTCCTACACACATTCCTTGCAGATTATGAATGTCTATTTTTTTAAAAAAAAATCTTTTTGAAATTCTCTTTACATTCAAAGACTTCTTAGCTTCATCTTTTGTTTGATTTTACTTGGTCTAATAAGGTTGATAAATTCCTGCTCACTTTTATATTTTATTCACACCAGAAGTTTTTATTGTTTATGTTTCTACATTAGTTTATGTTTCTGTATTATATGGTTGTTTTGGAAATAATCTCTGTACTATTTAGGAGTAAGGTTGTGTACTATTAGACCTTCTCGGATTCCGTGTGTCAACGAGATTTCTATTGAGTACTATTGTTGTTGTATTATATGGCTGTTGAAGGGGATATTATCTTGTTATGCAGATTACAGGCACAGCATTGGTACTTGATGAAATAATCAATCACGTGCAGTCTCTTCAACGGAAAGTAGAGGTCTTATTTTCTTATTTTGTTACTAATTTTACCTTTTTAGACTAGATAATAGATGTTTAAACTTGAGCACGGTTCAGTCTAACTTTCACGCAGGCAACCTGTTTCTTTTTTTTTTTTTTTTCGGAGGCTGGGATCAGTTGTCTAATCTTCTCTCATTTTGTTTTCTACTGCCTTTTTTCTCTAACAACTTCTATGAAGCAACGCAGCAAAATTGTTTAGTCTCTTTTTTTTTTTTGTGAGCCATATGAGTTGTCATCTTATTCATCAAAAATTTCTTTGGTTTCAGCTATTATCAATGAGACTTGCAGAAGTCAACCCAAGAATTGATTTCAATCTCGACTCCATATTAGCTGCGGAAGTTAGTTATTGTTCTTACTATACTTAATTGTTAACCAAGTTTGTTATATCGTAAATGCCAATGTGAGAACAGAGTAAGGGTTTGAACCTTGTATAGCTGCTCCTCAGTAAAGCTAGTTTTGAGAAATCCTTAATGACTCAAATCTTGAAACATAGTTCATTGTTTTTAGTGGATAAGCTTTTGCTGGTTAATATCTTTTTATCTCCTGGCATTTACTTAACCATTCAGTAAAATGCTTTTTATGGAAATAAAGCAACTAAATTTCTTGTACTATTCTACTGGAATGGTTATTCACCGTTTCACCATCTTTCTAATTGAACTGCACGAGGCCAAGTCTCTGTTGTGCAGATTTTAACTGTGCCTGTGCCTCCTACAATTGCAATCATTAAATTGTCTTAAGATTTCATTATTCTGGCATGCATATCAAATGCCTGGTAATTATAAGAGGCCCTGAAAATTAAACTTTTGTCATTTTGTTAAATGGGAGTTGAATATTCTCTCAGTACAGAATTTATTCAGAGAGAGAGAGAGAGAGAGAGAGAGTTGGGAATCTGGCATTGAAATACCTCAAAAAATTAGGTATTCTGATTGTTGCGATTGTAAATGCTTTGAACCATTCCTTTGAATTTGCAGAGTGGATCACCAATTGAGAGTAACTTTCCCGGCATGATTTTGCCTATGATGTGGTCAGAATTTCAAGTCAACCAAAACAGACAGCAGCATCAACAAGAATGGCACGTTGATGTGCTCCACCACCCAGTTTGGGGAAGAGAAGAAGATGGTCATAACCTTGTTAATCCAGAGAACTCCCTTTTAAGCTATGATTCCTCAGCTAATTCAGGTAGATCACACTACTTCCTATAATTTCTCCATGCAAGAAGTATGCTCAAACTGTAAAATTATATTCTTGTATTCCTGATCATTTGTTAAGAACTAAAAATGAATAGTGGTGTACAATATTATTTGAAATTTATATATGGTGCTTCTTGACACTGGAAATTAGGATTGCCCTGCAGAATTCTTTCAATCTTAAATAAAAAATAGGTATGAACCTTTTGTGGTCATCCAGTGAATTTGAGCATATAAGTTTCAAGCTACAGTTGTGTTTTGAAGCTATTGCATTTTAAATGTATTTTATTGCAACAATGGTATTAACTGGACAGAAACAGTCCAAGAAAATTTGATCATTAGCTTCTTTTCAAAAGTATGGAATTCTTTCCTATTGCAATGAAATTTTCTGGTTGTTTATAAGATGTAAAGATTACTACAAATATATCTGAAGATGAATATAAGTTGAGATGACAAGACTAACTTTGAGATTGTTATTGTGGCACAGCATCTTTGCACTTGAATCAATTGGAAATGGAGCTGTGATAGAAGGCAGGGATGCAGCTACTAAAGAATTGTAGCTAGTAATGTAGGTATATACCAATTATTAGTAATTAGCAGGAGGCAGCACAAGAAAGTGAGGCCTGAAAATTCATATGGGTTTTTCCTATCATTAGGCTTATTATTAATTAAAGATGAGTTGGAAAACCAGATTTCTCTGAATTGAAGACGAGAATTCTCATTTTTACATCGTGTCAATATAGTTAATATAGTATTATGAATATATATGATGTCATGTATACTAACTTGTGAGAGGTATTGAATCCTATATATATAGATAGATATAGGTATAAGATTGATTGATTGATTGATTATGAATGATAAATTTTATTGTTGGATTTTCTGTTTGAAATAGAACAAGCAATTTTCTCCTGCAATAATGTGTTTTCCCAATGATGCATTTCATCATCCTCTTCTGTAAACTCAAGTATACCAGAATCTTCAGGAGGGAAAAACTAAGACAAGCAGTTCTCGTGATTCCTATTACCTATTAGTACTTTATGTTTGGACCTTGGCTTTTCAATGATAAGAAACCACTGGTTTTGAAGAGATGGTGGCTGGGACTTAAGCTAGATCCTTCCAGCTTTGAGAGTTTGCCTGTGTGGGTGAAATTTTCTAGTTTGGTTTGCAATTTTGGTCACAGAAAATGCTTAGCATGATTGAAAGGCCTTATTATGCTGACAAATTAACTACAAACAAAATTGGGTGAAGCAAAATGTTCTAATGAGCTAAGAGAGGACAATGAGTGAGAAGCACCAAGTAAGTCAATTGGCCAACATGCTGGGAAGTATTCCTCCACCAAATCCTATTGAGGTTGCTACCATTACAATACAGGATGAATTGGCAAGTTGGGAGATGATGGCGATCCAATCTCAATGGTACTAATCAGAGGCTTAGAAGTGCAGGGTTATAGGACTTGGAATATTACAGGGTTAAATGACCCCTTAAACACAAGATGCGAATAAAAGTGCCACAAGGTGCACTGCCATGTCAGCAGGACTATGAGGAGTCTACACCATACTCTCGCTTGCTTTGAATTTGGGCTTTCTCTTGATAGAACTGAAAGTGGACTCACTTGCGGTACACGAGATCATCTCTTCTTCGGATACCCGCTTCTAGAGATTCAACCCAATAGTCATCGGTATTCTCGAGCTGTTCACTCGGACTGCTCTATTATTCATTGACATGATTATCGAAAGAGCAATAGATGCGCGGACTGGCTCGCCACCCAGGCAGCACAATATGGCATTGGTGTCACTTATTTTGATTTTACACCTATCGGGTACCAATATATCTTATTTAAGGATATGTCGAAGATCTGTTTCCCTAAACTTTGTTTTGTAACCAGTTTATTCTTTTTCCCTTTATCCAAAAAAAAAACAAAACAAAACAAAATGTCTCTAATTGTTAGAGACATTGGGCCTAAAGCAATGTTGAAGTCTAACGGCAAATTACATAAAACAACCTCTGTGATATACTTGATTATTTATCTTAGTCTTTGTGTTTTTAATTCGTTCACTTTAGCCCCTGTGTTTTTTATTCTCATTTAAGATACCCCAATTAGGTATTTTTGGACAAATTTGCCCTTAGATTATTGAAATACATTTTTTTAAATCTCTTGATTCTAATGGTAAATTTGTCAGAAAATACCCAATTGAGGTATCTTGAATGAGAATAAAAAATACAGAAACTTCGGTAAACGAATTAAAAACACAAAGACTAAGATAAATAATCAAATATATTACCGGACTTTTTAACGTGATTTTCCAAGTCTAACTGCTTGTTTCGATTGTATTTAACGTGTGATATGTAATGATTCCAAAGTAAAACTCCTCCTTTCTTTTTGCGTTTAGGGGGGCCATCCCATCCCTTCTCTTCCCCTAATTGTAATTGAGTTGATTAACTCGCGCCGCGCGGCTCATAGTAATATTTGGTACCCACCATGCTCCGCCAGCGCCTGCTATCCTCCCTTCGAACCCGAGGCGGTGCCGCCGCTCGACCCGGCCGCTGGTCCACGCCAGGTCACGAGGAGCGCCCTAAGGGATACCTCTTCAACATCACTCCTCCTCCATCTGGTCAGTCTCGTAAGTGGGAGGATTGGGAGCTTCCTTGCTACATTACCAGCTTCCTTACCATCGTTATTTTGGGTGTTGGTCTCAATGCCAAGCCTGATCTCACCATCGAGACCTGGGCTCACCAGAAAGCCCTTGAACGCCTTGAACGTGAGAAGTTGGATACACTCTCCGGTAGTACGGACTCCGAGTGATCTGATCTGAGCTGAGCCTACCTTTCTCTGTTTTCTGATGGATATCCTTTTTAGGTTCTTTTTCTCACTTCCTTTGTTGATAGTGTGTAGTTGTTTGAATAAGAAAATTTGACTGATGTTGGAACTTACCTGTTAATTTGGATATTTTTCTATCGGTATAATGAGTTATAACAATATTTGGTTTCTAATCAATGATACCTTGCGGTGTCTTTGATACTGAGTTTAGATGTTTGTTAGGTCTTTTGTTTTGAACCCTTGATGGACTTTCATACGACTTTGTGAAAACATCAGACTGATTCTAGATACAAATTTCTGTAATTTGCTATTCCTTCCTCATATTATTAACTTTTTTATTTTCTGGGTGTGTCCATTTTCTTTGGGCCTAGGTCATGTGATGTGAATTTGAATCCTACCAATTTAAGCTTTTATGATGTTGGTATCCACATAGTTCTGGAAACTCTTATCATATGAGATTTCATGAAAGCTTAATGCTTACACATGGGATTAGTGTTAGTTTCTAAGCATCTTTTCTTTTTTTTTTTAAAAAAAGCTCTCTAGATCGGATGATATCTTTTGTGATGGTTACAAAAGCAGCTGCTTCTATACTATGCTCTATCTGCTTAAAAAGATTTCAAATGTTGATTTTGGAAAAGGGTAGCATTGAAACATGATAGATGCTCTATGGGATGATTAGAAAGGTAAGGTGCCTGCAGATAGTTGAAATTATAGTTCCAAAAGTAAATTTTGCTTGCACTGGCAAGTAATTTCTGGAATGCCCTTCAGAAAGTTGGACTACAAATATCTCTTTTCTGTTTTTGGGTCCTTTGGAGGAAGGTTATTACCAGGCTTGAATCTGTGTTACTTCTGTGTTGGAGGAATTGACTACCAGTTTTTCTGATAATATGTATAGGAATCTGTCACTAACTACTGTGCAGTGGAGTTAAAGAATGGACCCTGGCATTTACTTGTTCATGTAAGAGGTTGATGGCCTTTATGGCAAATTCTGCTTTACCAGATGATGCCTATGTAGGTGGGTAGAAGTATTATTGGTAGTGGCATAGAATTGGGCTTCCTTTTCATTTCTATTTCCTATGTTGTGCTTTGACTACATTCATCAGCCAATAACAGTTCCAGTAACCTCTAAATACCATTTTCTATAAAGTTACGAATCTTTGTCTCATATAATCAAGTCAATTTCAATATTGAGGATTCCATTGAATAGACACTTTAACCATGCATAAGCTTTGCTGGAGATGATTATGCTGAACTTTGTAGACAGGCAAGTTTGCTTGGGGAACACTGACACTTGAGCTTCTTTGCACCATCATCGTGAGGCTATCAAAAATTTGTTTTGTACTGTTTGCTTAGTCGAGCTAATTGTAGGTCCTAGTGTGACATGACATTGAGGTAGCTTTTTTCTGGAGTTTAACTCAAGTTCGTCATTTTGCTGGAAGTCTTTCATATTGAGCAGAGTGAACATTGAGATAGGTCTCAATTCATTATGGCTATGGATTTCAATCTTGGCTATGTTACCCCCTTTGGTATTAGAAAAAAGAGCTTCAAATAAGGTCGTAGTGCTACATTCAGTTTTATTCCTAAGGTCTTCTAAAGTGCAATCCCTAATGTCACCTAAGTTATGCTGTTAAACCCCTACCATTTTCTAAAATACAGTCCATGCAATAAAGTCTCTATTATCTGTTACTTAAATTACGGTTTGGATTTAATTGCATTATTCAAGTGATGTAAAGGCTTGATTACATCCCTATGAAATGGTAAGAGTTGAATTATGTAATTCAAATAACGGGGTTTTAAATACAATGCATTTAGGGGACAAATTGAATGATATACTAAACATCAGTAAATCACAAATTTTATACAACAGTACTTAGACTTTGTGAACACTTTAAGTAAAAGGCTGTTCCAAGTTTCCTTACGTTTGCAACTTGTCTGCATTCCTTATTCATGAAGCAGACCTTGTAAGCTGTTGTAATTCTTGAATTGCATGCTTGTGGTAATCCCTCATTTCACAGCAACTGGTACACTGAAATCGTAATTCCCTGGCCATACTTTGCTTCTTGGTGTAGGATCAGACACGTTTTAGATAATAATTATGGTATTGTGGTACCAGTTTTCCCCTCCACCCCTCAAATTGTTATCTGGGTGGGTTTAGAGTGTGGGAAAGGAGAGGGTTACCCATATTGTTTATCGGCGGAACATACACTCGAGAGCCCAAAGTTTCAAACTGTCGGATGCATGTTGCATTGCATCCTATGTTGCATTATACTGAAAACCGTCAACATATCCAAATCGTTGAGACATGTTTGTTTATGAGCCATTTTAATGCATTGTATTACATTTTTGTTTTAAGGTTTTTCATTATTCGTAACGCGATTCTTTTGACGAACCGAGATGAGCTGAAGTGGATTAAGCTTGCAATCATGCATTCTGTCTTCTTGTGCAATCTTTTGTATAAAACTAATGCCTTCTTAATCTGAATTCTGTAAACATCTATTGGTTGATGATGAACAAGCAACGCGCCTAGCAGGGAAATGGGAAATACACAATTACATGTTAGAGTTGGCAGACTCTAATAGTTACCAAGTTTTCTGTAAGCCTTTTTCTTGTGGATTTTGTATTGGGATAGAGTAGTTTACTTTCTAAATCAATAATTTGGGTTGCATACAACTAAAATTTCTTTTGGAAGAATTCTGTTTTCGTCCTTCGATCTAGCAAGTCTCTAGGAAAATGCTGACATAAGCTCCAAATCACCAATTTTAGGTGTATCCATTTATCTAGTTCAAAGATGGACAAGTTTACGAACATGATGAATTTCAATGTTTAAAAAAGTAGATTAGATATTGAACCGGTCAAAGGAAAAATTTAAGGTTTAAAGATTCAAAAGTATTAAACAGGTATATAATAAATAAATAATAAAAGCTATAACAGTAATTAAAAATAAAATGATTTGTGATATAAGTTTGACAACTCAATTAAACAAGCTTAAAAATCAAATGAATTTTAGACCTTTTATTACATAAATTATCACCTAATTACAAAATTACAAAATTGTTATGGCAGACATTTAAGCTTGCAAAGGTAGGGAAACAACCTGCCCAACTGCCCTTGCTTCCAATACCTATATCTTGACCCATACACCATTTATCCTCATCGGGGCATTCTTCATCCCAAACTTTACTTCGTTCCCCTAATTCTTTTCCAAAATCTAAATACTACACTTCAAACCCCAAAGCTTGTCGTCGATGATTTGGAAAGTTGCCTCCTTAGGAATGGAGTTCTTTGGCATCTGGAACTTGGGAAGTGAGGCTCAGACCTATCTGGAAGCCAACCTTTTGAAAATTGAATCTGTATAACATCTTGTCCTTTACATAAATGAAAAAAAAAAATCTATAACACTAGAGCGACAAGAGAATAGAAGAGAGGAGAGAGGGATGACAAAGAGGACAAGCCAGAACCTAAGATAGGAGAGAAGGACCTTAATATTCTTAGTTAATGCAATTTAAAGTAACTAGACAGTCCAGAATTGTTCGCGAATTCTAGTTTGAAGCTTCACCATTGCAGCTCTAAGAGAGAACCCAAATCCCAATGGCCACTGCATCACAAAGAAACCCATCCTGACAGCGACTACAACTTTGAGAGAGAAATTGCACTTTAAACTCAAAACAATCACCTTTATTTACCCAGAATTGGAAGAGATGAGATCTATGAAGAGACGACGAAGAGTAAAGGCGAGAAGAGTGTTTTTTTTTTGGGTCTTTAGAAGAGTGTTTTTAATTTCAGGAGTTTAGGTATATAGACTGATCGGTTCATTAACACACCGTTTGGTTAGCGTACCAGGACGCGAGGACGGATGACGAGGACAAAAATTTTTGTTCTCCTGGTATTTATTTACTGAGGATAAAAATTTTTATTTTGTCCTCAGAGGACGGGGGTAGAAATTTCTGTTCTTCTCAAAACATAGGTACGAAAATTCTTATCCTATGAATAAGAATTGGAAATACATATGAAAACCAATAAAAAAGATTGACAACTGAATATTG
>JANZLC010000007.1:923042-934011 GCA_026413385.1 Erythroxylum gracilipes
TAAAGATGATAACAAAATTATTTATTTTAAATCAAAAGATAATAAATATTGTACTTAAATTATAGTAATTAAGCAATAAAATTAAATTAAACTTAAAATCAAATTATGAGAATTTGATGAGTATATATATATATATATATATTTCATTCAATGTTGCTTAAAGTCTTAACTATAAAAAGAAAGCTAATAAAAAAGGGTGAATGAAATGGCTTTGCATACCTTTACTTGAAAAATTGGTCCGAGTTTGATTAGGTGAGTTCAGCGGGGGGCTGACTTGACGGTCATTCCCACTCTTAGGGCTTGGCGTTGGACTATCATTCCCACTCTTAGGGCTTGGCGTCGGACTGATATGTTGTTGAATCTGACCTAGCCTGAGAAAGGGTGGGTACGAATAAAATAACAGTTAATAATCCAAATAATATTTCATTATTTAATCCGAATTAATGGCATGATATGTGTTATAAAAGTCTTCTAGATACTAAACTTATACCAAAGTTGCTCCTACACATTTGCGTGACAATCTTGCTTAAGTTTGTTTAAGGAAGATTAAGCCTTCCCTATAGGATCATCGAACAACAAAACTTGTTCTTGAACGCCTTAAAACCTTTGCAGTGTTTAACTTTCACACTTAAGTAAGCAAACTACGAAAGCAATAAGTAATCAAAGGCAACAATAAGCACACAAGAGATATGACAAAAGCTTACCTTTATTACTTCCCTTAATATATGCAAAGGAATACTCTCTCTTAATGTGTTCTCTCTGTGTTGAGGAGCAAGGCTCAAATGAGCTATATATAGGGTCCATTAAGAACTTAGCATTAGCTAAGTTAATCCACACAAGGTTCAAAACTCTACCAAAATTCACACTATGTTTGATTTAACCTGCTAAGTTTACCTTGAAGCTCTTACAAATCTTCCTCATGTATGTGATCCAGCTAAACTTTAACCCAAGATCCATCTTAAGCTGGTTGTGAAGTGCCATTATCTTTTTCTCACATTTAAATCTTGTATCTTGTTGAAGATTTTTGTCAAAATGCACCAATGCATGTCAATGCTCACCTACTATTGAGTTTTCGTCAATGATGTTCATTTTTCTTTACCTACTCATAAGTCTTTACCTAATTTCGTCAACCTAAGCGCCAAACATTGACCAAGGATCACTATCACTCATAAGATTCTATAATTTCAACTTACGGGTCTAACAAATTACTCTTACTAGAAGAACTCGACACCTTGTTAAAATAATATGTGAACACTCCTTTGAATGTTGTTCCCTCGAAAACTCCTTAGTTGTTCCCATGTCTTTAACGTACCATTTTCTCTCTCCATTGGGTTCGCATTTTCTTTTGTTCGGACACTCCTTTACATGGCCAACTATGCCCAACATAGCATAGTTATTGAGGTAGACTTCTATCCGATCCTCACTTCGTTCTCCTTGATCCTTTGTGACCATGAAATTTATTTTCTCCTCACCCACCTTCCGTTTTGAGCTTTCATGAGCAAAGTGCAACATTTCAAAAATGAAACAACTAATATATTGTTTTGCTTGTTTCTTAGACTTACATTGAGAACATTTATATACCTTCTCCTTATCTTTCTCTTAGCCATTCTACGTCCCAACACTTTTTGGCCTTCCTTACTACTTTAAATAGGTGGTGGCATTTATAGATCAACCAAGGCATCTTTGGCCACTATAACACTTGGGACGTCATTCACATTATGCCTCTAAAGCTCCATTTATGCCCTACCTTGCAAGCCGCTTATGAATTTGAATAGTTTGTCTTCCTCAGACATGTTCTTCACATCCAACATTAAATATGTGAATTTCCTCATATACTTTTGCATCGAGCCGTCTTGCTTCAACCAATTCACAGCTTCACTCATGAGCTATAAAGTGTTATTAGGTTGGAATTGCTCTAACGCTCCTTCATTTTCTCCCTGGGGCCTACCTGTACTGATGTCATTAGAGGTTTTCATTCTCCACCACAACTTTGCATCTTATAAGAAATTTTTGAGTTTCTTGGCACTCCGTTTGCTGACAAAAACTTATGGTTCACTCACCTTAAGCATAATGCTCTCAACAAGTCCCACATCTTAGGTAGCAACCGCATGCTTAAGGAGTATAATCTTGAAATTAGCTTCCTCTTACGCCTTCATCAAATCAACAACTTAATCTTGAAACAATTGGATTTGCCTCTCCAAGAGTTCAAAACAAGATGGGTTTATAAGGACTTCTTCTTCACCGGTAGGTAAAGGACCAATCAGTGCTTTCACCCTTCAAACATGCTCAGTTAAATTGCTTGCCTCCTGCTATATGAAAATTTGGCTCTAATATTAGTGGTCACAAAAGCCTTATACACACCAAACTTATACTGAAGTTGTCTCTACACCTTTGCAAGACAACCCCATTTATGTCCGTTTAAGCAAGACACAAACTTCCCCATGTGATCGTCGACCAATGAAACTTGTTCTTAAATGCTTCACGACTCTCGTAATGTTTAACTCTCATACTTAAGTAAGAAAACCATGAAGCAATAAGTAATCAAAGGAAACAATAAAGCATATAAGAAATGCGAAAAATGCCAACATTCATTAATTTTCTTAAAATATACAAGGAATGCTCTCTCTCATCATGTTCTGTCTGTGTTGAGGAGTAAGGCTAGAATGAGCTATATATAGGCACCTGTGACTTAATGGCGAAGTTACAAATCGGAATCTTAATTGAACTAAAACTGCCTAGATCACATTTACTCTTATCAGATTATATCATACTAACCAATTGAATGATACCTCCTCCAAATAAAACTCTATCTGATTGAATATTGTTACATTACAACTAATAAGATAAGAGATTAAGTTGAATTATGAAAGATATATTCATATCTACAAAGATCTCTATTATTTTCAAATCATCCTACTACATGGAATTGACACAACAGAATATTTGAGCATAATTGGAAAGGTTTTGATCCATTTTATTATGTATTGAAAATTTCTTACTTCACATTCATAATATTAACAACTTGACTCATTTACATGCAAACTATTATTATTTTATTAAAAACTTATTTATGATAAGAATTATAATTAATCATAATTAGAAATTAGTTATAAAGATTTTCCTTTTCTATTTGACTACCAAAAAAAAATTAATCATAAAACTTGACACCACACATCCAGTGTTTCAATGCTCCGAAATGGTAACCATGGCCGGGAGTTTGGGCTTCCAGACTGAAATTAAAATTTTAACAAGACGCAGGCACCAACTGAAATCTGGTATCAAATAGGAATCTTCCGTTATTAATCCATACGTAATACGTTACCTTATGGTCGGAAATGGGCAGAAATTAATGAGATAATCGGCGCCGGCACAAGTGAAAGTGTTATTCCTATCATCGGACGCGCAGCTATAAGCTGTCGGGCAGGCTTTTTGTAAGATAGCACTGTAAGATTTAGGCACTTTGAACGCGTCACAGGCGCTCTTACACGCCACTACATCTCCCTGTCCCCCAGCCACCATCATGAACTCCGGTGGGCACCCACTGTTCAAGTCATTGGGGCAACCTACGATCTCACAGCCCTCACTAGAACCACCTTGTGGTGTGATTATCATTGGGAGATTGTAGCCGTCCACTAGGCTGACATCGTAAAAGTGGAGCCCGTTACTACCATTGAGAGCGAACTGTGCGACGGTGACTGGACTTTTAGGACTGCCACCAGAGCATTCTAGATTGGTGGAGCCGCAGTCGCCAGTGACGCAACTGAAGTTTCCATTGGTTGAATTTTGAGTGCAGAGAGTCCGACCCCATACGCGACCACTCCAGTTGGTTTCCATAGAGATTACTTTAGCTTCACCTGGCCGGAGAGAGAAGCCAGTGGTCCAAGGTTTAATTGAGTTGCGAGCGGTCCAAATTCCCGGCCATACATGGTCGGTGCAGTTGTTTACGACAGTAAGCGTGACGGAGTACCCTAAAGGAGTAACTGAAATTTACAATGTAAACATCAGAACCGAGAAATCGTCCAAACACGAAATTTTGAGAAACAACATTTCTTACCTGAAGAAATGAGGAGGAATTTGAGGTAGAACATAAAAATGAAAATTTGAGGAGGCATTGTGTACGATGAATGGGAAGGATTGTGCGCAGAGACCTTGGAGACATTTCTCATTGTCTTGGAGGATTCCATACATTGAAGTTGAACAAGGAAAACTATGGGGTAGGGGGACTGAACTATATACACAGGGAGACACCGAGAAGAAAGAGAAGCACTAGGATGAGCACAGCTATACCGAGACAGTAGAGAAGTTAAAAGAATAAGAAGAGCAAGAGCTATACGCCTGCATCAAAAATTTGTGGAGCTAGATCAAGTTCAACTCGACATTTCGGCTTCACAGGCTTATGAAGATATGTTTCCCTTAAAACGCGGGAGTTGACTTGGAAATTGACAGAGAAGACCCATTAAATGATTCAGCGAAAGGAAGGAGCATCTGAAATTTCCAGGAGAGACATTTGCTAACACTGACACCTCATGTTTCCACCAATAGCCAGCACAGAAGAAGATTGAGAAACTTTATTGGGGTCCACAAGTTTGAAAATACCGATTACGTATGACGGAGTGCAAGGGAAAACTCGGAATTGGACGTGAAATAAGGAAAGAAATAGGAATGCAGGCAAATGATGCAATTTCATTTGGTATTCAAAATCCTGCTTAACCAATAAGCTCATGATCTTGTCCAACAACGTTAAGTTGGTAGTCCGGGTGACTAAATCCTCTGCTTACTATTTCTAAAACCATGATCACAAAAGTAAATACATCTAATTTTACATAATAGATGCATCAACTGCGTATTCGAGTAAGATCAAATGAAAACACATTTAGGTGGATATAGTTCCTTTTAGAAATTGAAGTAATAAATTAATTACCAAAAAACGACTCAAAATTACAAATGCTAAAATTAAGGCATATAAATTTGTATTAGGGAGCTGCAACACAATGCCTTTTATCAAGTAACTACATGTAAGATGTGAAGTTACAATCCACTTCTGTGTGTGTAACCAGGATCATTTCGATTTATGGCATTAATGTTGGTCTGCACCTGAAGTGGAGATCATTCTCGAGTTCTCTAGTCCCTTGCATGCTAACATATAGTTAGATATTCTGGTTTCTTAAGTGAATGGCCGTGGGACTCTTTAATTCTTGAGAATGTTGAGCAACAAAATGAGTCAATGTCTATCTACTTTTTCCTGAAAATTCTTAGGTTATGTTCTCTCTGGATTGTATACACATATGAAGCAAAAGGTTATTTTGAATAATGTGTAGTCTTTTGGTGAGAGATGGGTGATGGAAGTGGCTCATTGGATTATTTTTTCTTAGCTTCCTTCTTCTAAATGGATTTTATATTAGCTTTGTATTATACTTTATAATGTATTTGAGAAGTGGCATTGGAAAAATAGGTGATCCATAGTTTCTTTCTCATTGTTTCAAAGGAAACATAAAGAACTGGTGAGTTGAACTCGTTTGATTTTTTCAAGTACGTTTAGCCTATTTTTAAGGCTAGCCAGGTACGGAAAGCCACTTTTGGAGGGTTCTTTTTGAATCAAACTAGGTTGAACCAGTGAACTTTCTAAGCTGGAGGCTTTTATAAGAGATGAAAGGATTTGCTAGTGAAGATTCCAAATGAATGCTTCTACCATATCACCGTATCTTCAATATGTTGAGATGGAATATAGTTAGGAGGAGCTTCAAAAATGTTTTTTCTCAAGAAAGTAAATTTGAAAATATATTAAGAATAATGAAATTGAGTTACAAAGGATCACACTTTGAAAAGTACCTCATTAAACACCCTATACTGCTCTCCACACACTACAATTCAGCTTCTAAATTACCAAGAGAATGAAGTTACATTAAGCTAGAACACAAAATTTCTAGATTCTCCATGAAATTGCTAGTGTTATTTTGCATTTCCATGCAAATTAGTTGATGATAAATTTCTCCCTTATGCTTGCAACTGTTGAAGCTAACAATGTGGTTAATTTCTTCATCTTACCTGTAAATCTTCTGGAGTTCCTTTCTTTCTAAATCTCCAGAAAACAGTTAGTCATTGCCACCAAATAGTCTTTCTTATCATCCTTAGGTCTTGGATTCTTTTGTATTCATTGGCTGATGTCGACTAGTCCAAAAAAGTTGTTATTATATTAACATAGCTCAGTGATCCTCTTTATTATTTTCTTGGAGATGCTACATTGGAAGAATAAATGGGCTCTAGTTTCAACGTCTAAATTACATAAAACTCAAGTTTTGGGCAAAGATAAATAATTCAGTTTATCCATTATGCTAAGCTTACTCAACATTGCTGACCATAACAAAAACCTGGCATTTGGCTTAAAACTGCTGTTCCAAACCATTCTGCTCCATTCTACCTTAGAACCAATCCCATAGATAAGCTCATTGGTTTTCCTATTTGTTAAGTCAGCCACAGGTATATTATGCCAATGATATATGTCCCCCATTTTTTAGGATTTAAAAGAAGAATAGTTAATCTATTCCTTGGTAGTTCTAAAAATAGAGTCCAATTTTCATTTTCCCTAAGCACGTTCACCTTGGCTTTATGAGGAAAGATGACCTTACATGTTGATTATGTAGGACAACTTCTTGAGTAGTCTAATTATCAAACCATAAAGAAGAATTATCTCCATTCCCTACTTTATAGGTTACATTTGGTTCCACTAAGACCCTTAAATTCAAAAACTGATTAAAGAACTAGGAGGAATTAGGTTTAGGGACCAAAAACCAAAGGCTGTTTCTTTTGAGAATGTAGCTATGAAGCCACTTGATCCACAATGATTCCTTGTCTATCAGGATTCTCCATATCCTTTTTAGCACTATAATTTTGTTTCTACTATTTATAGCCTTCAATCCCACTCCACCCTCTCCTTTTGGTTTGCATATGTCCTTCCAACTTACTTTTGCAACTCCTCCACATCCTCTCACTTTCTCCTATAAGAATTGCTTCATCATCGTTTTCCATAGTCTTAATGAGAAATTTTTATAAGAAAATATGGGAGCACCAGTTTATATGCATTAAGGAGATAACAAATTTCAGAAGTTATAACTTATCTCTGTAGGTTAAAGCTCTATTCATCCACGAACCAAGTCTTTCTAAATTTTCTCAATCAATTGAAAGCAATCACTATATCTAAGTCATCTGGTGGAGATTCGAAGTCCCATATATCAAAGATGGGGCTTGTGCTTGGACATTGTTATTTGAGCAATGTTATATGAAAGATGTGATGTACTGTCTAGTAGAATAAAAAGGCTCTTTGGAAGGTTAATTCCAAGGCTAGATAGCTCTTTAAACCTTTGAAGAGTATTCATCTTTAAGGATACAGAGTTCAAGTGTGCTTTACTTAGCAAAATAAGTTCATCTTCAAAACATCAGTTTGTTAGAGAAACTGATAGATGCATAATTGACTAATATCACAACAAAACTTAAGACATTAGGTATGACTGTTGAAGACTCCTTCTTAGTTCAGTTTATCATGAACTCACTTCCTACTAAATATGGATTGTTCTACATCAATTATAACACATTAAAGGATAAGTGGAATATTGATGAATTGTCAAGTAAGTTTATTCAGGAGGAACTGAGATTAAAGCAATAAGGAGCTTATTCTATTAACCTAGTAGGTCAAGGAGTTAGAAAGAAACTTAAACCAAAAGCCAAGAATTTTAAGAAGACAACACATGCTAAAGTTCCACAAGTTGCTGATGGTGAAAGGAAGGGACAAAAGTTGGATAAATGCCACTTCTGTAAGAAAGAAGGACATTATCAGAAAGATTGCCTAAAACGTAAGGCTTGGTTCGAAAAGAAAGGTATACATTATGTTTCTGTATGCTTTGAATTAAACTTATCTAAATTTTCTTCTTATACTTGGTGGTTTGATTCTGGTGCCATTACTTATGTTTTCAATATTATATAGGGATTCCTTACAATCCAAACTATAAGCTCAACTAACAACTTTCTGATTATGGGGAATCAAATGAAGGCCCCAATTGAAGGTGTAGGCACTTATAGGCTAACATTAGATACTAGGCATCACTTGGATCTAATAAAGACTATCTATGTACCTTCAATATATAAAAATTTAATTTCTATTTATAGACTTGATGCTAGTGGATACACTTTTAAGGGTGGTCATGGTTGTTTCAATTTATATAAAAACAATTTCTTTATTAGTTATGGAATGCTTATGGATGGTTTATATAAATTGATACTTGATTTTTTCTGAATTCCTATTTATTTTTAATCATAATGTTGGAATGAAACGTAGTTTGATGTAACATTCTACTTACTTGTGGCATAAACATTTGTGTCATATATCTAAAGAAAGGTTAGAAAGATTAGTAAAAATGAGATTCTACCAAATCTAAATTTTAATGATCTTGACTTATGTGTGGAATGCATTAATGGCTAGTGAACCAACCATATCAAGAAAGGAGTTATAAGAAGCAATCAGCTTCTTGAAATAATACACACTGACATTTATGGACCTTTTGACACTCCATCCTTTAATGGAGAAAAATACTTCATCTCATTTTTAAAAGATTTTTCACAAAATGGATATATCTATTTGCTCTATAAAAAATCTCAAGCTGTAAATACTCTTGATGTTTTTGTAAAGGAGGTTGAGAGGCAATTAAACAAAAAAATGAAAAATAGAAGATTTGATAAAGGTGGTGAGTATTATGAAAAGTATGATGAATCTGGACAATGTCCTAGTTCGTTGGCTAAGTTCTTCAAAAGTGATTGCATATGTGTACAGCACATGTGTACACCATAATAAAATGGTGTGGTAGAAAGACAAAATAAAACATTAATAGATATGGTTAGGAATATGATGAGTAGTTCCTCATTACCCAAAAGTTTGTGGATGTATGCTCTTAGAACTATTATGTATCTGTTAAACTGGGTTCCTAGTAAGGCAGTTCCTAAAACTCCTTTCAAGTTATAGACTGGAAGGAAACCTACTTTAAGATACCTATATGTTTGGGGTTGTCTTACAGAAGCACGTATCTATAATCCATACGAAAGAAATTGGATTCTCGAACAATTAGTGGTTACATTATTGGTTACACAGAGAAATCCAAAGGGTATGGGTTTTATTGTCTAAACCATAGTTCTAGAATTGTTGAAATAGCCAAAGCCAATTTTTTTGATAATGGTGAGGTTAATAGGAGTGCTGAAAATAAAGTTATGGATATTAATGAAATAAGAGTTGATGTTCCATTACCTATAAATGTTCTTTAACCCACAACCATAAAAAATGTTGTTCCCACTTTGGAATATCAAAATAGTCAAAAAAAACATTTGACTAATGAAGAAGCACCCTATGAAGAACCTAACTTACCGCCAGCTCATGCAAATGAGCCAGTTGGTATAGCTTTAAATAAACTTGTAAAGATTAGAAGGTCGGTTATTTCTTATGATTATGTGGTTTATTCGTAAGAGTCAGATTTTAATTGTGGCATTGATAATGATCCTGTTTCATTTTCATAAGACATAGGTAATGATAAGTCTGAAAGATGGATTGATGCTATGAAAGAAGAGTTGAAATTAATCGCTCAAAACAATGTCTGAGATCTTATAGACTTGCCAGAAGGCTTTAAATGAGTTGGCTGTAAATAAGTCTTTAGGACCAAACGTGACTTGAATGGCAATGTTGAAAGATATAAAGCTAGACTTGTTGCCAAAGGTTATACTAAAAAAGATGACATTGATTACAAAGAGACTTTTTCACATGTCTCAAAGAAAGATTCATTGAGAATAATTTTAGCATTAGTGACTCAATTTGATCTAGAGCTACATTTGATGGATGTGAATATAGCTTCTCTAAATGGGGATCTTGAGGAGGAAGTTTATATGGATCAACCTGAAGGTTTTTCCATTGAAGGTAAAAAAAAAGTATGGTGTGTATATTGAAGAAGTCAATATATGGACTTAAACAAGCTTCCAAGCAATGATATATTAAGTTCAATATTGCCATTACTTCTTTCAGTTTTGAGGAAATCACTGTTGATCTATGAATTTATCAGAAGATCAGTGAGAGTAAGTTTATATTTCTAGTTTGGTATGTTGACAACATTTTGCTTATTGCTAATGACTTGGGTTTGTTGCATAAGACTAAAGAATCTGTTTCTTAGAGTTTTGAAATGAAAGATATGGTATAAACATCCTATGTAATTGGAATTTCAATATTCTGTAAGAGATAAGAAGGTTTATTGGGATTTTCTTAAAAAAGCCTATATTAAGCGAATTCTTGAGAAATTTAACATGAGAAACTACTCAATAGGTGTAGTCCCTACTCAAAAGGGAAATAAATTTAATCTTATGCAATATCCAAAGAATGACGTGGAATATAAGAAAATGGAAACAATTCCATATACTTATGTTGTGGGTAGTTTGATGTACTTACAAACCTATACTAGACCCGACATCAGTTTTGCAATAGGCATGTTGGGTAGCTATCAAAGTAATCCCAGCATTGATCATTGTGTTGGACTCTTATGGCTAGAGTATTCACAATATGTTGCGAAAAAATCATAACACAACAAGAAGTAGAATCGAAATCATACAACATGTACGAAAATACCTTTTGATGCGGATTGGTTGTTTCTTTTTCAGATTTGTAGACACTGTAATACGTGAATGTCCTCTATTGATATCCACACGAGTATGAATGATCTGGGCAGCGGCTATCGTGTGTTAGGACGTCATGAAACCCTTTCCGAACGCTGCACAGTTTTCTCTCAGAGGGTGGCTAGGGTTTTTTTTTCATCTCCTTCTTCTCTTCTAATGAGACCTAAGTTTCTCTATTTATAGAGAAAACCTAATCCTATTGAAGCCCAATAAGTTTCGGCCCATATTATATCTCATATAATAAAAGCCTGACAACTTAATTCAATCTAGCCCA
>JANZLC010000007.1:943738-959577 GCA_026413385.1 Erythroxylum gracilipes
GAAAAATAACAATTTTTATATTAATTGTTGTTATTGTTTATGTGACAAGTAATATTAATATAAATAAATAGATTATTGTTATTTCAAATTTCTATTATTATAATTTTTTAGGGCAAAGTTGATGTAAAATTAAAAATTATATGCACAATATATTGAGGGATTATATTATAATTTAAAAAAATTCAAGGTAGTTTTAACCGATACCAATATATTACCATACTATAAACTAATACCAATACTGATATGATATTCATAAAATTGCTTGTAACCTTCTTTGTTGCCAATTTGTACTTATAATATGTTTTCCAAGTTTCTTAAAGTAAAACGGAAATAATAAGGTTAATTTAATCTTTTTTGCCTAGATTATTCGTTAAACTAAACTTCCTTTATACTATATTTTTAATTGAAAAATAATGTGTTGCTCTTGCGCAATTACTTAAACTTGAAATTTCTTCTTTCTAATTATGCAAAGAAGTAAGCAAGTCGTTATAGACATTTTATAGGCTTTGGGTAAAGTAAAAAATTGACTCATATTTTGTTTCTTTTTGTTTTTTATGAGGGTTAAGAGTGAGCCCTTGTAAAAAACAAAAAGAGATAAAAATAAGAGTTCTTTTTAACGTTCTTTATGAAAATCAAGAGTGGGCTCTTGACCCTCATAAAGAACAAAATGAGACAAAATAGAGATCTTTTTTATCAATTTTGTTCTTTATGAGAGTTTGCCGTAGACAAGTGCCTTTCGTGTCCTTGCGTAGGCTGGGCCTAGAAGTAAGGATGGTGCCTTTTTACTCCTTGCATCCAATCTTTTAAAACTACCTATGATAAAATGAAATAAATTAGTTAAATATATAAATATAGACTTGTTCAAAATCATAGATAACAACAAATTAAATTCTTGAATCATACATATCAATGAATTAAATTCAAGTGTACCGATGGCTCATAAACCCTAGAAAAGGATACTAGGGATTACTAGTTTTAGAATTTTAAAATCTAGCTAGACCAAAACAAAAATAAAATAAAGATTAATTTTTTTGTGATCTGATTGTACGATCCCTCTTTTTCTTATTTGAGATATTATGTGAATGAATTAACTAATAAATTCAAATTAAAGTAACAAAAAAAAGTAAAGGGGTAAAAAAAGCCTGTTATCCCTAAAGTAACTTTTATCCATTGAATGATGGCCTTTCCACTCGGCACCATCGAGTCACTAAATCCGACTTTCATCCCTGGTTGATAGGTAGGTCTTGCAGTCAAACTCCCTTCTGCCTTTGCACTCAAGGGTCAATCTTCGTCCGGCCCGAGGAAACCTTTGAACTTATTGTCAACTTCTTTCGGATATGAATCAATCCGACTCAGAAGGGAAGAACTTGCATTAGTATCTCAATTTCCATTCAAACAAGGGTTTGATTCACACTCCATGTTCTAATAAATATTTACCATCCAAAAAGATTAAAAAAAAATGGAGTCCTTGTCTAAAGAAATGTGTTGAAAAAGAGCAAATGTATAGAACCTTTCAACGAGATAGTGCCTTTTCAATTCTCTCAAAATGGAATCTATTCCAAACATATATGCCATGGTTCCTTACTTCAACAGGGTATAAATATCTCAATTTGATATTTTTAGATACCTTTTCAGACCTATTACCGATACTAAATAGCAGTAAAAAATTTGTATCTATTTTTCATAATATTATGCATGGATCAGATATATATGGCGAATTCTTCAGAAAAATTATGTCTTCCACAATGGAATATGATAAGTGAGATTTCGAATAAGTGTTTACATAATCCATTTCTTCTTTTTGTTTCCCTTTCCCGAGCCTATAGTGAGTTAGAGACAAAGTTCGAAAAGGTCAAATCTTTGATGATTCCATCATACATGATGGAGTTGCGAAAACTTCTGGATAGGTATCATACATATAAATTGAATTCTTTCTGGTTAAAGAATCTCTTTTTTGAAAAAAAAAAAGGGAGGGGGAGGGTTCATTTTATGATAAAATTCATAAATTTAAGGTATTTCACAACAAGAAAATAAAGGATCCATTAAATTTTAAATAGTCAATTTCACTAACAAGATACGAAGGCTTACTTCACATTTGGAATTATATAAAAAAGACTATTTTTTTCAAAGAGGTTTACGAAAAATACTAGGAACACGCCAATGGCTCTTATCTTATTTGGCAAATAAAAAGAAAGTATGTTATAAAGAATTAATTATTGAGCTAGGTACTCGAGTCATTCCTTAAGTCTCATAGATTTGGTTTGATCATGTAGAATCGAACTCATTTTCTCATTAAGAGAAGGGTACAAAAAAATCATATTAATTTTTCGATCAAAAAAAAATACTATGTGAAATTTTCGGTTTTTTCCTCTTTCGCTATCCCTATCCCATAAGCAGTGGCGGATCTACAATGGGGGCAAGTGCTTCTTTTTTTAATTTTTTTTAAGTTTTGCCCCCATAAAAAAAATTACTCCTATTAAAATTTTGCCTCAATTAAAAATAAAATTTTATCCCTAATAAAATTTTGTCCCCACTCAAAAAAATTTATGGATCCGCCCTTGCCCATAAGTACAACGTTTGAATAAATAGATTACCTCTTCTTCTATATCCATATGAATCGATATTATTACATTCCAATTCCTTCTCGACACCTCCCAAGGAAAATCCTGAATAGGATCCCAAATTAACGGATTAGTGTGAGCTTATCGATACAGTTATGCATTATTCGAATAGGAATCTATTTTTTGAAAGATCCTAGCTTTCGTGCTTGGATAGGTCCCCGAGATCCTTTCGATAACCTATATTATGTTAAAGGGATATCTATCTGATCCGATCAATTACGTAAAGCACGCAGCAGCAACGAAATCAGGAAAAATATACAGAAAAGACAGTCCTTTTTTATTTATTATATTTTCTATTTTATTAGTATTAGTTAGTGAACTTGGCTCAATGAGTCTTTTCTTCCGTGATGAACTGTTGGCAATATGTCTCTAAATCGAAACAATAGAATTGAATTTCTTTTTTATTGTAAAATTTTGTTTATTATTTATTTTATAAAGAACATTTTTTTGATGACCCAGTTTTTTCTTACTTTTAATAAATTGAAAAAGAGTTATTTCTAAATTTAAGACTTTAGAAAGAACTTTAAATTTTTTTCAATTTATTAATTATTTTTCTACGCTGTTTAAAGATAGAGTCAAAAACTGAAAATTGATTTAGGAGAAAGCCACAAGGCACTTTGGTTTGCATTCCCTAATTCAAGTGTACCGACGACTCATTCTCTTCCTTCCCCTGCCAAAGGATAAGAAAGAAAAAGAAAACTAATCAAAGCAAAACACTGGTGCCGGGTCAAAAGGATCCGATGAGGATGTGTCTGATGTGCCAATCACTTGGAGTTGGTTCCCTGTGGCTATATCGGTGCTTTTGTAACATTCGACTCTTTGCTTATTATGTTACTCCATACTTTTCCATTTTAACTGTAAAATTATTACTAACTGACAAAGAATATATGGAAGACAACAAACTAGTCCATGACCTAATTTATGTATTTTTAATAGGCCGGCTCATAAGTCAAGCTTAGCTAGATTGATTTGAGGTTCAATTTTTCTAAAAAAGAACATTTTATAAATGCCTATATATTTATATAAACCTAAATGCCTGAAATTAAGTGAAATGCTCTCCAAAAATATGGCTTCAAGTTTAAACTGTCCCTTCTCGTGTGCTTGTCCTCTTTATTCAGACAAGGACTAATAATGGCTTTGCTTAGTATTGGACATGTTGACTTTATTCATTAGGGGTTATCTAAAAAATCTATGTTCACGGATGGTTTATATTCAAGCTAACATCATTGTTGTACTAAGCTTTATCTTCAAAACAATTTAGTTATTAAGATAAAAGAAATAGGATTCCTGCAGTTTAAGAATTTTGGAAAAATCTCTATCGATCTTCAAATTTTTGAAAAGAATTATTCAAATTTTTAGTTTTTCTGAAAAATTCTTCTCTTAGACTTGGACTAAAAAACAAAAACGAAACACATGTGATATGAATATCAAACACGGACTAATTAAATGTCATTAATATTATAACTTAGCTCAACTTTTAAATTCAATCCGAATCAATACAATTCGATTTAAAATATTAATTTAACATAATTATAATAAAGTATTAGTTTAAGTTAAATTAAATTTGTTCGACTCAAATTTAAAAATTGTATTTAATCGTTATATAAATATCATTTAATTAGTTCATGTTTGATATACATACTGCATATATTTTGTTGTTATGTTTTATTAGAAGTCTAAAAGAAAGTTTTTTTTAAGAAAATAGAAGAAATTTTTTTGAAAATTTTAAAAATTATGGAGTTTTGTTAAAGATTTCTTAAACTATATAAAAGATTTATGTTTTTATCCTAATTAGATATTTTATAATAAATTATATTGGTCATAATTTTTATTAATAATTAATATTAAATAATTAAGTAATAGGTATTTAATTAATGATAAATCAGATTTAATATAAAAATCAAAATTTTCATTATTATTATCATCACACAAACTCGCAATAGAAAGGAATCTTAAGAGATATGATAGTATTAAATATATTTTTAATAAATTTAAAAATAATAAAAGCCCTAAACTAATTGCACTGAGACGACGTCAACTAACGCTTAAATCCAGACAATTAGTGTCTGGCCAGGAAATTTAGAAGAAATTGCTTTCACCGTGGCCCCAGCAAAAGGGATCTTCCACCAGCTATTGCTAATCTATGCATACTTTTGGTTTCAAAATAGAAGTAAAGGTTTAGGAAAACATCATACTGCCTCAGAGCCTCCCTTAAAAGCATCTTAACGTGTCCTCCGTGGAAAAACATTCCTCTGGCGAACGAAAGGATGAATTTTTAAATGCAAGCAACGAAAGAAAGACTCTCACTTTCTTTCATTTTCCACCCAATAAGCAAAAGTGTTTACTGTAAAGACTCTCACTTTCTTTCATTTTCCACCCAATAAGCAAAAGTGTTTACTGTACTACTTGTTGACTTACTGCCTCTCACTCTATGCTTGCTTTAGGTAAGTTCCATGGACTATCATCATCCTAGTGCCTGTCACTTTTATTGATTTTGTCCTCCCACCTCCCTCTCTCTGTCTCCCTCTCAAGCTGTAATGCAAACTCCTGACTTTTCAAGGTACCTTTATTCATCTCACTTGTCAGACCTCTGAGTTTTGAAGGTTACTTCAATAATCTGTCTTTTTTTATAATCAATTTCAACTCTTCAATCCTTTTAATTAATGTTCCGCTAGGTTGCTAATGGATGCTTTTCTCAATTCATAGCTCGAGTCTTTTTATCTTCTTGTGGGAAGGTAAAAGTCTTACATAGCTACTTGCCACAAATCCCAGAAGTATTTTTCTGTTACATGTAGATTAGATTTGAGAATTTGGTTGGAATCAGGTTTGTTAGTTTCTGTTATTTTGTGGCCTTCTTGAGCTTCGCTTCCAATGGACACCGATAGTGGAGAAATGAAGTCAAAGATGGAAGATTACGAGATTCTAGAACAGATTGGGGGAGGAGCTTGCGATGCTGCTTTCCTTGTTCTTCATAAGACAGAGAAAAACAAGTAAGAAAATTGATTAATATTTTCATCAGGTTCCTTTCTTTCATGATCTTCTTTCTGCTACAATTCTTGAGTTACCCTTTTCAGTTTTCGGAGTGAATTACTATTTAATTTTGTTATTGGGTCTGTTTATGGATCAGTCTCCAAGATCAGGTTTCTAGGTATTGACAGGTTGAAGAAGATGACTCACGTTATTGCACTTTTTAATTGTGCAAACTGTGATCTGAATTTAAATTTCCGTTGGAAGAGTCTTCCAAGATTCTTTATTATGAAACATGTTTATTGATTCCAAAGGAAGTGTTCGATCAAAATTATGATTTTCGTTTATTAGCGGTTGGTGGCTACCGTGTCAGCACGACGCTTAATCTGTTTCCTGTCATTGTCTTTAAAGTTCCAAATACTTGATGTTTTGAGATTCCTTTTACATATTTACAAATCTGTTACCTTTTTGGTAGGTATGTCTTGAAGAAGATTCAGTTGGCTAAGAAGACAGACAAGTTCAAGCGCCCAGCTCAGCAAGAGGTCACCTTCACTTCTGCTTCGAATGTAAAATTTTATTTTCCCTTTTTTATTTCTGGTGGCCAGACAATGAGCTCTTTCCTTCCCCTGATGAAATTTTGTATCTCCACTTCTATGAACAGAGTTTTTATGTTTAATTTCTATGATTCTAATCTTTAGTTTACTAGAAAACCTGCTATCATGTATACAACTACTACATATCAATCTGAAAACATGAAATCTACTGTACTGACTCAGTTACAACTTATGCCTGTTCTTAGTGATAACATGCTGTTTGACTTCTATACACATTTTTAGAATCATTCTCTTCTTTTGCGGAACAAGCTCTTAGGTGAGACTGTACCACCATGCCAACATATTGCTCTCTACTCTTGAATTATTAGTACCAGTTTTTACTGTTTCTTTTATAATTAATACATTGCTGCACGTCTAGGAATGCTAGCAAGTTTTCAACGTTCAAAGTGGAAATCCTTCTTTGATCTGCTTTAATAGTTAGCCGAGAAGATAGATTAATAGACTTTCAATTCTGATGCTTCCGATCTGTTAAAACAATGTTAGCTTTATTCTTCCTGAGCCATTCTGAAGACACTATCTTGGATTGTTATGTACTGCAGAAGAACTTCATTGCTAAACTAAACAACCCATACATTTTGGAGTACAAAGATTCCTGGCTGGACAAGGTCAGAACAGTTCTTTGAGACTTATCATCTTTGAGACTTATGTTATTTACTCTATTTTGAGATGTTTAACATCTGGCTTACCAAAACTGTTTATGCATCTTTTTATGTAGGGGGATTGTTTGTGCATAGTAACCGGTTACTGTGATGGAGGAGACATGTAAGTTTCTATCAAGTAGTCCAATATTTTAGATGGGTAGAGTGGTGGAATGTTGAAGATGCTATATTGTGTTAAATAATCTAGGAGATGTCATTTTCATTTAATTATGTGTTAGGATCTATATATCTGGATAGGTATCTTCCAAGGATTCAAATATAACTTTCCAATGTTAGTGGTTGAAACTCTAACTATTGATACTGGTTGTGAGATTCACATGTTTTCTTTACTTTTTGAAGTCAAATTTTCTGGAAACTATCTTAGAAATTATTTTGTAGTTGTTCTACTTGTTTTTCCTATTTTTAGACCTGTTAATATAATTTGTATAGTATGATCCTCTTCCTATTTGCAATGTGGAAATGGAGATCTATTGGTTAATTTCTTCAAAGTTCCTTCTATATATAGCTTTTTTTATCATATATTAAAATGGAAAAAAGAAAACATTAATAACTTTTCGATTGAAATTAACAATTTTTTATTAACAAAATCTATAATGGAATAATGGAAGGACTTAATTGAATAATAATAGGACCTTGAAAAAGAAAGCTACATTAGGATGACTGTATAGATGCAATTAGATGATTAAACCAATAATAGGCCATATCATAATCAGTTTATGCAAAGTTGACAAGCCAGGTAATTTCCATGAATTATCCTTAAAGAAAAGTGAACTCCCAGTGTTGCATATTGCAGTACTAGTATACTACTGATAAGTGGATGATTATACACTTCACCTTTTTCTTTGCTTTTCCAACAGGGCTCAGATTATAAAGAAGGCTAGAGGAATATTTTTCACCGAGGAGGTAGTTAACAAGTTATTAGTTTCTTTAAATTGTCAAAGAGTATTATCTTATCTAATCTCTTTATTCTCAAACTTGTCAGAAAGTTTGCAAATGGCTTACTCAGTTGTTGCTAGCTGTGGACTACCTGCACACTAACCGTGTCCTTCATGGAGATCTTAAGGTACATTTGTATACTTTGTATATGAGCAGAAGGGAAATCAGTGGATTGTTTCTCATGTAAGCATTTTGATTTCCAGTGTTCCAGCATATTCCTCACCAAGGAAAGTGATGTGCGACTAGGTAAGTCATTTATCTCACAGGGGTGTTTTCCCTTGCCAGAGTCCAGTCCATCTTTAAACTTACCTATTAAATGAAATTTGTTTTTGATGTAACAAGCAGGTGACTTCGGACTTGCAAAGCTTCTGAACGACGAAGAGCTTACTTCCTATGTATGGTCTTGTAGTACTTTTAATAACTCGATTTATCTCGTGGAATTCTGAAGTCAACTTAAATTTCTTTACTTGAAGAGCTGAACGTAGTGTTTGACTTGTTTCGCAAATTTGTGGCCTATTCATTATTAAAGTAAACTGCACTACTTCTAATCAACAGTTGATTGGTTTATGACTTTGTAGTACTGATGATCAAACTATTTCTTAAAGTTAGTTCTCATCATCTTTCTGCTTTGGTACTTTATGATCTCAAATAGGTTGTTGGCACACCCAGCTATATGTGTCCTGAACTTCTAGAGGATATGCCATATGGCTACAAATCTGACATCTGGTTTCTAGGTAAGAGCTATATTAACACATTGCTTTTGTTGTTAAAATTCTCTTGAGTAGCAATTACATATTCTTCTTTTTTCAGGGTGCTGTATGTTTGAAATTGTTGCTCATCACCCACCGTTTAGAGCTCCAGTGAGTGAACAAATGATCTATTTAGAAATCATTCTTAACATTATTTACATGAAAGCAATGAATCCTAAAGCACGATAATGATTTGGACAGGATATGGCTGGACTTATCAACAAAATAAACAGATCTTCCATTTCTCCTCTTCCTATACAGTATTCTTCCTATCTGTAAGTATTAGTTTTTCCTCTGTAACTTGTGGCTCTCGCTAAAACATGTACATTATTTTATGCACATATAATCTGTTAAATGTTAACAGGAAGCAAATCATTAAGAGCATGCTAAGGAAGAACCCAGAACACCGACCAACTGTAAGTTTTGAAACTTTGGCTTGTATCTTTCACCTGTGTCATGTTAGTCAGTTATGATACCTGGAATGACTGTTGTTTCAGGCTGCAGAGCTACTAAGACATCGACATTTGCAGCCCTACCTCCTCCGTTGTCATAATTTATCTTCAGTTTTCCTTCCTGTAAAGCCCATAAACAACTTGAAGGAGAAATCACCTAAGAAAGCAACGTCTAGCAGATATGGTAGGAAAGACAACAGAGACAAGGAATCTGGAGGGGTAAACCTGCCAGTAGCGAATCGTGCAGTAAGTAGCAGCGTGCAACCCAATTATCTACCCCATATTGACAATCCAACATCTACGTCAAGCACAGAAGACAATCTTGAGATTAAGGGGGTTGATCCCACAAGCTATGCTGCAGAAGTATCTGATTCTATAACTGGACCAAAGGACAGTTCCACTGATTCTGAAACAAGTGTTTCCAATGGGGAGAAACCAGCTGAATCTAGGAATATACCTCAGAGGGACTCTATTGGTGCTCAGTGTTCAGAGATCACAGAGAATTCAAAGCATGAAGGAGAACCACCTGATTTTGAAACAAGTGTTTCCAAGGGGGAGAAACCAGCCGATTCTAGGAATATACCTCAGAGGGACTCTACTAATGCTCAGTGTTCAGAGATCACAGAGAATTCAAAGCATGAAGGAGAACCAACTGCTGAGAATATGAAGCAACCACAAAAAGTTGATGCCATTAAGGTGAGCATTGAAGTTCAACCACAAAAAGTTGATGCCAATGACATGAGCTTTGAAGTTCAACCACAAAAAGTTGATGCCAATAACATGAGCATTGAAGTCCAACCAAAGTGCTCTGACCAGCAACCTCTTGAATGTATAGAGAGACAGGATACTTCGACAAAGGAAAGTCATGAGCAGAAAATAAATACATGTGAGGATGATAACAACTTACCGTCATCCATGACAAAAACTTCTGTTGAGCCACTATGTGTACAGAGGCCAGAAAGTACTGATGTTGGTACAGTTGTTCGTATCAGCTGCATTCCATTGGACAGTTGCGAGAAACTTGTCCTAAAAGATGATATGGAGAATAATTGTGCAACTCATATAGAAGAGAATACTTGTGCGTCGGAAATGAAAGATGATGCAGCCAGTGGAATTTCGTTGCTGGAAACACTTAGGGCATTAAGTGGTGGTGATGAAGCCAAGGGTAAGTGGGAGAACCCAGGTGGGCAAAGAGCTGATGCATTGGAATCATTACTGGAGCTATGTGCACGGCTACTTAAACAGGACAAAATAGATGAGCTTGCTGGTGTGCTAAGGCCATTTAGCGAAGAAACAGTTTCATCTAGAGAAACAGCCATTTGGTTGACAAAAAGCCTCTTGTCCCAACACAAATTCAATGGCAATGGCGGTGATTGCAGCTGATCTAATACTTACTGCGAAGATGCATGTGTTTATTATGGAGCGAGTGTGTTTGAACGAGGAATATAATTCACAAGTATTTTACCACCTTCACTCATCTGTACCGTCCCAAGCAACACAATTGTATATGCACCACTCCACTCGGCCAATCTGTATCTAAGAATTTGCTTCCACTAAACTTTGTTTTTTCTTTTCTGCGTTGTTTGCAAAAATAGACTCTTTGCTTTGCTTCGTTGTATCTTGCTAGATCAAGCTAGAATTATTATCTGGCTGAGGTAGAATTTTACAGTCAGACATATCTTGTTGGAAATTGTAAACAGAATATATTTGAGTGTTTGACTAATGTCCATAACACTAATTTGATTGTGTTTTTATTGATTTATTTACTGATGTCCACATTCTTGAACTTCTTTAATATGGAAGCTTATGATCAAGCGTGTACAATTTTGCTCTTGTAACACCAAATCCTTTCCAATAGTATCATGTAATCGAAAGAACGGAACTGTATATTTCAATATCCTTTAATCAATTGCAGCAAATCACTCGAATGAACATGATATTTCCAAGCAGCAAAGCTACTACTTGGACATGGCTACAACTTAGTGGTAAATATGTCGGTTGAGCTTACAGCAAATAATAACCGAAAAATGAGAGAAGGGAAGCGCCAACAAATGACAATGACCCAACAACCGGCAAAGCTGCGGATGCGGCGCTGGCAGGGCCAGGGCCAGGAGCAGGAGCAGGAGCTGAAACGGAAACTGAGACCTCTTCGGCGGCTAATACAGCACTCATGGAGGCTGCAGCGGCCAGCAGGACAACAAAAGAAATCCTCTTCATGTCCATTGTTGAGGAGCAATCAAGAATGGCTACTTAGACCTGCCCTGAAGCTGAAAGGAAGAATTTTTATTTATTTATTTACTTTTTTCTCTGGTATTTTTGTGCAAGCCTGCCTGGCATGGTTTATGAAATCATGGTCAAGTGGGATTTTTAAGGACAAAATTTGAGGTTAAATTTAGAATGGAAACAGTTATTTTTAGTTGTTTATGAATCCGTAATCGCACGGGCGCGAGGTGGGCAAGGAAAATGTACGGTTCGATATTACATGCCCTGGCAATTCCAATGCTGACATTTTCCATGCTTGCCAATTAATATCTGCCATCAGACACTTCCTTAGATAAAGCCTCACAGCCTGAAATTAGCAATAGTTTCCAGCCTAAGTTTCAGGAAAAGGGTAATAGCTCCTTAGTTGTTAATGCTCTTCTTTTTTCTCGTTAATTAGAAAAAATCAGGTGAGATATAATCTCATTTTCATATGATTATTGTTAAAATTAAGGTCACTTTAAAATCCTAAACATGATTATTATGTAAGTCTTAATAATGAACAAATCCTCTCTTCCAGTTAACCAGTTTCTACTATATTCCTTTAAATCTTATCCACATATTTATGTGAGGTCCACATAAATGTGTGGTTAAAATTGGATCTGGTGTCATCCTAATAAGCATAAATGTAAATCAAACTTTATTATACAACTTGATCTTTTTTTTTGTTCGTTTCTTTTAACAATATCTAGATGAATGTGTCTACGTAAAAAAGGACAGGCAACAGGTGCTAATTCTTTTAAACCTTAAGCTTATTTATAGTAAACTTTGGATTATTTAATAATTTAATTGAAATAAAATTTAAATTTTAGTTAAACTTTAATTATAATTACAATTAGTTCTAATTAAATATCAATTAGACTCAAATAAGATATAATATTTCATATTGATTCTTATTTATTAAATGATTCATATTTAATTATAAAATTTCTCAAACTTTATAATCAAGTCAGACTTAACTAAAACACATTTTTCTCTTTTCAATCTTTTTTGTGTATGATGGTTAAGTTCTTAAATATGTTGGCAAGAAAAAAAATTACAACCTTAAATCATATGTAGGATTAGATAAAATTAAAATATTTTAATTTATTTTAATTTTTTAATTAAATAATTTGTATCTATAGATCAACATTGACATTTAACAATGCATCATAACACTCAAATATTAGAAATGTTAAAATAATTTTGATTAACCTTTTCATATATAATTTTTTATATAATTTAATCATTTTATCATACAATGTTTTGATTAAACATGGCACATAAAATTAATTTCTACTCTATTTTAGTATAATCATACTAGTTTTTCACCATTGGGAATTTATTCTATTAATAACATTAGAAAACTAATTTTCAAAGTGTCGCTTAAAATTTACCAAATATTTCCTAAATCAATATTAATCGAGACAATCGAACATTAGCCTTACTCACTTTAGGATGATGAATCTTATATAGATCACTTAATTATTGCAACATCTTCTGATGAGAGTCTCCTCCCTCTAAACGACTATCATTGTCCTGATAACATTTTTCCCCTTCCCAATAGGCTTGTGGCAATCTGCCCTTCACTCTCTATCATCCAAATAGCCTCGTCCTAAACAACTTACCCGTTCCCCCTCTCTCTCTCTAAACTGTCTTTACTCTTTTGCTAAATTTATTCCCCTTTCTCTGACAACCTTGCCCCTACATCCCACTCTTAAGACAACTTTCCCTATAAACATCCTACTTATCTCCCCTCTCTACAACTTGCTATAAACCCTAAAAATGTTACCACCTACCACCCGACAACTTGCAATTTCAAAAATGTCACCAACTAAAGCTAAGCAAATCGTAGCTAACGCGTAAGCTATTCAAGCCCACTCGAGGTGCTCCACATTGGAGCTAGGAAATGGAGTTCGTCTCTAGTAAGTTTTTTCTTAAAAAAGACTAGCATTCCGATTGTTAACAAATGGGCAAATTTTGCATGGAGAAATATGGGTTTGGTTAACACTATGGTGAATGAAGATGAGCTTTTTGTGTTTAACTCCGATGAAAATGCTTAGAGAGTGCTAGAAGTAGGACCTTGGCATATTATAAGACATCTAATTCTGCTAAAGAAATGGCATCCATGGGCAACTTTGGATTGAAACAAACTAGAAACAATTCTGTTGTAGGTTAATTTTCATGAAATTCTATTGGAATATTAGTCTACAAAAGGGATGAATTACATTGTAAGCAAAGTACAAAAACCCTTAAAAATGGATGAAAACACAGCAATGATGAGAAGGATAGGATTTGCTAACGTATGTATTGATTTTGACATTTTAAAAGTACTTCCAGACTCTTTGAGGATTATGAAGTCAAAGGAGAAAGGGGAACAAAAGGAAGATCTTATGAGAATTTCATATATTTGGAAACCAAAGAATAAGGAGGAGAGAATGATATGGAGGAGGAAAGAAAACCAAGAAGAGAATAAGAATAAAAGAGAAGAGGTTGAGCAAAAAGAAAGAGTAAATTCAGTGAAAGGGGAAACAAATGAATGCACTACAAGTCAAGAACAAGAAAGCAATGAACATGGAACTCTGGACAAAGAAAAGTAATTGGTGAATGAGGTAGAGGAAGATCAAAATGAAGACGACAACACCCCATTAGTGGTACAAGAAGAGACCTTTGGGATTAAGCAAATGGAAAGTAGGATGGAGAAAGATTATAATGCAATTGACAATACTCCCTTAATAAAGAAAGAAGAGACCTTATTGGAAATGCTTTTGGAACAAATAGGAAATCAAAGAGGAGGAAGTCAGGTAAAAAGTAGTTGTTATTAAGTTGATAGTGTGGAATGTTAAAGGGCTCCATAGCCTAAATAAATAATTAGTAGTTAGGTAGTTGATATCAAACAAAAAGGTTGATTTTGTTAGTTTACAGAGATGCCAGAGAGGAGTACTCTCCAGACCTGAGGAGTTACTACTAAGAAAAGAAGAAGAAATGTTAATCAGCAAGTACAATAAGGCCCTAAAAGACTCATAAAAATTGCTAAGACAAAAATCAAGGATGATTTGGCTAAAAGAAGGGGAGAGGTACACAAAGTGCTTCATGAACTTAATCAGAGCAAAGAGGAACAAAAACTAGATTCAGTGGTTGGAAGATGATTCGGTTCATAATCGTTAAGACCAAGAGAGCAAGAAGAGGCTTACTTTTGAACACTTCAATAAGCAATATGGCGTAGAAGAGGAAGTAGAGATTAATCTGGATGATATAATGAGGAGAATTAAGGCAGATTTAAAAAGAGGATAAGGTAAAAGCAATAAAAGAAATATCAAAGGAAGAGATCAAAAAAGCCTTATTTTCTTTAAATTGTAACACCCACATATCCCCTAAAAAGATATATGAATGCTACACAAAACAGTACAACAAATCAAAGCATACGAAAACTTCCAATAAACAATTCAAGTAAAATTTACATTATTTTCAAAACAACACTCAAACTTCATTAGCCATTGCGGTTGACTTGTCCCATTCCTTAAGTTCTTCTCTCTGAACCTACACGGGGCAAATCTACCGTGCTAAGCATATAGCTTAGTGAGTAATAACTAATCTATACATAAACTGATAACTCGTCACACTAAATCATGTAACAACATCAACATGCATTCAAAGATTTCTTTAACAATAAGTCGGACAGAATGCATTTTAGAACAGATATTTATAAATAACAGAACTGCATAACACAAGAGGGTATAAACCCTTTAGAATCAGAACATAATTTAGTTTATGTCAAAATCAAACAGATATCAGAGTACAAAATAAGATGACTGCTAAATTCATTTACAGAAGCGGGTAACGTGACTTATATAGAAGAGACCGAAGTCTCAACACCGAAGTGTCACAGAAGAGACCGAAGTCTTGACACCGAAGTGTCACAAAAGCAGTTGCAGACCCTTCTAGGCATGCCTATTTACCCACAACTAGGACTCAACAGTTTTAAAGAAAAATAAAGTCATTTCAGACATTTTATGTGCAAAGCAATTAGTCAATCATATTCACATACAAGTAGCACTTCCAATGATATAATCATGCATCAATCGCCTCGAACAATGAGTTATGCTCAAGATACCACAGACTGTGTACATTTGAAATTTTGGCTAATGCATGATCATGTTTCTAAGTTGTACACCTCATAACTCTCAATTCCAATATTTAAAAATTACAAACTTTATACCAATTTAAAGATAAGAGAATAAGATACAATTTTGGTGAAGACACCTTAACCCAATTCGTCCTACACCAATACAGTTTATTTAATAAAAACAGGACATAATTTCTGTCCCTTGTAGCGCTACAGCCTAAGACAAGACTCAATTCCATACCATTTTTGAAAGTCTTAGAGACATAATCAAAATTCAACTTCTTCAAGAAAGTTGTAGACATATGTCTCAAGTTTAATCTAAATTAAGAATCAACTCATTTAGAAATCTACAAATCAGGATATAATCATAATACCGAAGCAGGTTTAGTGGAAATTCTCCAGCTCATGACATTCCAGCACATTTCCTCACTTTCATCCAATCAATCTCTTTCAAATCAATTCATATATCTCTAAATT
>JANZLC010000007.1:1011317-1025495 GCA_026413385.1 Erythroxylum gracilipes
CCCCCCCCCCCCGCTTAAAGCTTGTGGGTAACGATTTTATAATTGGTAACAAGCAAAAATCATTTATAAACCACTTTCAATGCAGAAATTCATATGTATGCACATTATGAATGCATCACTCTTATCAACTTGTCATAAACACATAAACATATCAAATAGTTTAGGTAAGTCCAAAAATATGACGCACTACACATTTCCATATTATGGTCTTGTGTAGCCGTAAACTTTAGGGAGTCCATGAAGAAGCTCCGTGTCACTAGCGAGCGGGTGGAAGAAGCCTATACTTGGTCAACGTGCATGTGACGATTCTTGAGAGACTACCACAAACTCACATAACACATATATTTCGAAATCTTGTAAACTTATTTCCCAAATTGGCACATTTTCG
Source organism: Erythroxylum gracilipes (assembly GCA_026413385.1). Taxonomy (NCBI): domain Eukaryota; kingdom Viridiplantae; phylum Streptophyta; class Magnoliopsida; order Malpighiales; family Erythroxylaceae; genus Erythroxylum; species Erythroxylum gracilipes. The sequence continues at coordinate 1,011,706 of JANZLC010000007.1, forward strand.
AAAACATGATTTTTCATATGCTTGCTATATCTTGAAAACCACTTCCGAAATATGGTTTCATAAACATGTATCTTTTCAAAAGAATCATTTTCAAAAGCTTTTCATCAACCATGAACACAATTTATGCAGCAATCATATAGCACCATCTTACAACATTTACAAGGCAATAAATGCACATGAATGAGGTTGTTGAAAAAGAAATCACTTACTGTCATTTCTTGAAAGAACTTTAATGGCTTATTTCTTAATTATAAAAGTGAAACCCACCTTGAAATTCCTTACTTAAATGCTTGCTTAGGGATGTCTTTCCTCTTGCTCCTCTTGTCTTTCTTGATTCCCTTTTCATAGACAAAAACCCCAAGCTTAGGTGGGTTTTCAATTGAAAATCCTTTATAGCACAATCATTAAATTTTATTTTAAAAATACCTAAACCCATGCATTTCTTAAGCTTTATGAACCAAAACCCTTCTAAAATTTAAAGCATTAAAATGTTATTACCTTAAACCTTCACCAAATAAAGAGGTGTTTGGTTCAAAAGAAAGCTCTTATCTTTCTTTATATTTTCCCTTTCTTGTTCAACCTCAAAATCTCATTAGAAAGCGTAGGAAAAGAAACCCTAGCTCAACTCTCTTCTTTTCTCTCCAACCACCGAAACTCACTTCCTCTTTCTTTCTTATCTTCTTTTCGTGCTATCTCTCTCTTCTTTGATTCCTCACTAATGTTTTTGTCTTCTAAAATGTAAGACAACAATTTGCCCTTCCTTATAAGTTTATGCCTTACTAAACTTTAGTGATCTTCCAAAACTATCCTCGAACATTCTTATTACCTTAGCATTTTAATTTCTTTAACCCTTACAATAAAATCCTACTAACCTTGACATATAAATTAACTCCAAAATTTATCCATCATAACCCCATAATTCATTTTAAATCATGCTTAATAATAAAAAAAAATTGGAGGCCAACATCGGTACTACCTTACAATTCTCCCCCTACTGACTACATGGTATTTACTATCATTCCTGTAGATGATCGACATAACTCAAACTTTCCTTTAGGTGGAACTTTTGTCATCATGTCTGATCCATTCTCATCTATATGAATCTTCTCAAGCTGCAATAGCTTCTTCTCTAGCACCTCTCTGATCTAGTGATATGTCTCATCAATATGCTTTGATCTTAAATAGAAAGAGGAATTCTTCTCAAGGTGAATAATAGTCTGACTGTCACAAAACAATTGATATCTGTCTTGTTGAAAACCAAGTTTATCTAAGAACTTCTTCATCCATAGGAGCTCCTTGCATGCTTCAGTTGCAGCAATAAATTCCATTTTAGTGGTGGATATAGCAACACATTTCTACAATTTTGATTATCATGACATAGCTCCCCCTACAAAGATAATTAGGCAACTTGAAGTAGACTTTCTCGAATCAACATCATTGGCCATGTCTGTATCTGTGTAACCAACTAACACAGGCTTGGTAGTTGCAAAACATAAGCATATTTTGGAAGTATCACGTAGATATATGAGAATCCACTTCACAATAACCCAATGTTCCTTACTAGGATTTGAAAGGAACCTACTCACTACTCCAACTATGTGAGTAATATCTGGCCGTGTACATACCATGGCATAAATCAAACTTTCAACTGCAGAAGCATAGGGGACTTTCATCATCTCTTCCTTTTCTTCATCCATCGAAGGGCATTGCTTAGTGCTCAGCCTAAAGTGATTAGCAAGAGGACAACTAATCACTTTAGCTTTATCCCCGTTGAACCTTTGAAGTACTTTCTCAATGTACTTCTCTTGTGACAACAATAATTTCTTAATACCCTTGTCTCTGATAATCGTCATGTCAAGAATCTGTTTTATTGGCCTCAAGTCTTTCAAGGCAAAAGACTTGCTTAACTGCTTCTTCAAACTGTTAATCATGTTGATATTTTGGCTGACAATCAACATATCATCAACATAAAGTAAAAGGATAATGAAATCATCACTAGAGAATTTATGTACAAAAACTCAGTGATCTGAAGTAGTCTTCTTATAACCTTACTCCCCCATAACAATTTCAAACTTCTTATACCACTATCTCATTGCCTGTTTTAAACCATAAAGGCTTTTCATCAATCTACACACAGTCCTTTTTTCCTTTTTCTTTGAAACCTTCTTATTGCTCTATATATATCTTTTCTTCCAAATCTCCATCCAATTGCTCAATTTCTAAGTCTAGACTTGCTGCTAAATCGAGCATTGTACGGATGGATGTCATTTTCACAAATGTTGAAAATATCTCGTCAAAATCAATACCTTTTCTTTTGTTGAATCCTTTAACAACCAATCCAGCTTTGAATCTTGGATGAGAATTGTGTTCATCATGCTTAATATCGAACACTCACTTATTTTTCACATCTTTCTCGCCTTTTGGCAACTTTACCAACTCAAAAGTTTTATTCTTATGTATGTATTTCTTATCATTTTGCATGGCTTCAAACTATTTCATCTTATGTTCATCTATCATAGTCTCTTGAAAATTTTCAGGTTCTCCCCCTCAATAAGCAACACATACTGATCACTGGAGTATCTAGTAGTAGCTTATCTTACTCGCGTAGATCTCCTTATTGGAACTTGAGTAGTCTCTAGTGCTAGTAGTTAATTATAGACATCATCTTCATCAGAATCTTCATCTGATTGATTTTGAATGGGAGTATCACCATCAGCTATGTTTGATTGACAATTTTTAACTTCATCTCTAAATTGTCTTGACACCATTTTTGGAGGAATTAGTTAAATCCACCAGGTCACCATTAGTTTTTGGAACATCCTTTTCACTTTGTCAAGATCTTCAATGGTTTAATCTTCAACAAATATAGCATTATAGCTCCGAATCGACTTCTTCTAGACTAGATCATAAAATCGATAGCTGAATTGATCTTCTCTATAATAATAAATATAATGTCAAGCTTCGATTTCTCATCTTTAGGGATATGTACATGAGCTTTGCAACCAAATACCTTTATATGATCATAGGAAACATCCTTTTATGACCATACTTTCTCCGGTACATCAGACTTTAAAGGGATGCATGGTGAGCGATTTAATACATGAACTGCTGTGAATAGAGCCTCACCCAAAATGTCTTCGGAAACTTTGCATGTGAAAGTAGGCATCTAACTCTTTCCATCAAAGTCTTGTTCATCCTCTCAACTAAACCATTCAAATGCGATGTCTTAGAAGGAGTAGTTTGATGTCGAATACCTTGCTCTTTGCAATAAACGTCAAATGGTCCATTATACTCTCCACCATTGTCTGTTCAAATGCATTTCAACTTCTTCCCAGTTTGTCTTTCAACTGAGGCATGAAATTGCTCGAAAACATTTAGCATTTTATCTTTAGTCTTCTAGGTGTATACTATATACCCACGTCTTCCTTGAATGGTCATCAATGAAAATCACAAAGTATTGAGCACCACCTAGTAAATTTGGCATTGGCCCAGATAAATCTATACTAAATCCAACACATTCTTCATTTTGGAAGGCGAGGAACTTTTGAAAGCAACTCTATTTTGCTTTCCTGCAAAACAATCATCACACTTCTTTAAATGTACTTAGTCAACTCCAAATAATGCATTCTTTTTCACCAACTGAGTCATTCCCTTCTTGCTCATATGATCGAGTCTCCTGTCCCATAATTCAATTGCATCATCCTTCTCCACTGGATTCACAACATTATTGGAGACCTTTGCCTGCATCACATACAACTTTGAGCACTTCTTACCTTTGTAGATTACCAAGGAGCCTTTAGTAAGTTTCCATTTGTCATCTTTAAAAGTGCTACAAAAACCTTTATCATCAAGTATGCCAACCGAGATAAGATTTAGGGAAAGATTAGGAACATGTCTGGCATCTTTTAGAGGCAGTCTCATGCCATTGTCTGTCCCTAAGTAAATGTCACATTTTCCGGTGATTCTAACCAAATTGTTATTTCCCATTTTAACGACACCAAAGTCTCCTTGTGTGTAGGATGAGAAGAGTTCTTTATGTGATGTGGCATGAATAGTGGCATCACTATCACCTATCCAGTTGAATTCACAAGATGCACTATTCACATCATTATTATATGAGACGATGTGAAAGTCATCAATGATGGTAGCCTTCGATGCGTGTTCATCATCACTGCTATCATTTTTCTTAACTTCTTTGCTTTTGTTTTTTTCTTCTTTGAACTTCCAGCAGAACCTTTTGATGTCACCTTTCTTTTTGTAGTGATGACACTCAATGTTTGCATATTTATTTGATCTTCCTATACTTTTATTTCTAAAATTTGGACCTCTAGATTTGCTCCTCCCCTTAGAACCTGTGACCAGAACTTCTGACTGTGTTGAAGAGGCCGAAATCTGTGATCTCTGTCTCTTCTCTTCATTAAGAATTCTAGTTTTTACAAATTCCATGTTAACAACACTGTCAACTACATAATTGGCGATTGAAATCTTTAAAGTCTCTCAAGACTCTAGCAAGGAGGTAAGCATGAAAAGGGCAAGCACTGCATCATCGAACTTTATGTCCATTCCTAATAATTGATCCACGATCTCCTGAAATTCATTCAAGTGATCTGCCGTAGAGGTACCTTCTCGATATTTTATCTGTACTAATTTTGTCAGATAAAATAATTTATTGTTACCGATTTTTAGGCATACAACTCCTCGAGCTTCTTCCATAATGTCCTTGCATAAGTCTCGTTGTAGATAGATTATACACATTATCTTCAACAAATTATTGAATAAAACTACATACCTGCTCATGCTTAAACGTCTACTTCTCGTCTGATTTGTTTTCAGATTTTATTGTGGTAAATATCGGTAAATGCATTTTTATAACGAACAGAAGATCTTTCATCTTGTTCTTCCATATGTGGTAGTTAGAGTCATTTAGGCTAGTCATCGTGCTTATTTTTGCCTCTATTTTTGATAAGAAATACTTTGACATAGAACCAAATCTGGCTCTAATACTACTTATTGAGAAAAATTATGAATTAAATCCCACAAGTAAAATAAGCAAGGAAATAACACGCAAAAATTTAACGTGATTTACCCTATAATTTGTGCTATGTCCACGGGACAAAAATTCAAATAAAACTTCTACTAATAAAAATAATAGGTATAGAACGTGAAACAATTACACAACAAAATAGTGATACTCACACACAAAGTGTTTTCTAAATGTACTATCCCTAGGATAATATTCTTACTATTTTGTCACTCACCCTTTCAGGAAAATGTTTCCTAAAATACCCTAAAATCACCCTCTCACACAAAACTTTAAACACACAAGTTGTTCTAACTCATCACATATACATGTATTAAAACACACACCTATGAAAGAGGGTGGGAGAGTCTTTATGTAGACCCTCCACCGCCTTTGCCACAAATTGGCTGTCCACCACCACAGCTTGCTCAACGCAAGCTGTTAGCAACTAGTCTTTTTTTTTTTTTCAAATACATAAATTTAGAATGGTAGTATCATGTATGTCAGTAACGTCTTAAACTTTGAGTTATGAAAAATCATGTATTTTAGATCTATTCTCTCCAAACCAAAATACACAACATACAACTACAATGTAAGTATGACAATTGGGTTTGCGTTCGATTTTTCTCACTTTGACCTGAAGTCAACAAGTCGGGTTCGAATTGACCGAGCCTTAGGCCAACCCTTATAAACAAAATGACGTCGATTCTAAATTTTTAATTTAGAAAAACCGTTCAATCCAGGTCAGCCCTGCATCAGTGGTCTGTTTTTTTTTTCACTGGTACTATTAGAAGCAAATAAATATCTTTAACCCATAAGCATTTACTAGTAAGTGCCATATTAGTGGAACTCAACTAAAATATCATGTGATTGATAGAGAGAGGACTTGGGTATAACATTACGTAATTGCCCTAAACGCACTTTGTTGCTCAGCTGGATGGAGAAATGTCCAGCCTGGAGAAACATCAGATTTAATCAGCGGTCCAGATTTCTCTACTCCCTCCGAGCATATATACTCCAAGAGAATCTTCCATATATTCGTATCAGTTTCACTTGTACCACTCCTCCCGCTCCCGGTACCTATCGTTGGTATACACGCATAGAAACGGAGAGGCAGAGGAGAAGACCCGGTAAGGATTTTGGAGCTTCTTCTGGTTAGATCCCAACTGCGACCGCATTGCTGGGTTAGTGTCTTCTTTGCTTGTTTATCTGTTCAAATTTTGGTCTTTATGCTATTTATAGATCTGGTTCTTTTTCCTTTACTTTCTCCATAACTATTATCTGTATTTTCTTGGCTATTTCAACTGTGGGTTTTTGCTTCTCTGTTTGGTTGGATGTGAATTAGTCGATGATGAGTTAATTTCGGATTTCACGGAGAATTTTATTTGCTACTTGCAATTTGCAATTTTTATATATTCTGCATTGTAGTTCTTAAATTGCAGTAAACTTCTTTGTGTCTATGATGATAAGGTTTGAGAAAGGACTTTTCGATTTTTGTTCAAATTCGAAGACCTATTGGTTTGTTGTTAACTTGGTATTACACAAAAGTCAGAAACGATGGTACTTTTATTCTAAAGGGCCCCGCACATTGGATACAGGGAGAAGTGTGCGTAGCTGGAGAGCTGTTCGTTGCCTTCCTAGACGTAAGGAAATCGAGAAACGAATTTGAAAGGAAACTACTTCACCTAGATTTGGCTTATTAAAAGTTGCAGCTCTTTTGTCCCTTTTCTATTTTAAAATTTCAGGAATTTTTAACTAGAACATGGATTAATTTTTATATGGAGTATGCTTTTGATGATTGCTATATGGAGTCCACTACTTCTGGCTATATGGGCAAGGATTAGTTGTCATGTGGGACCTCTGAATTCAATTAGTAATGATCTGAATCCATTTACAGTTGTCGATAGTGATTTCAAACCTAATCTATAGGAAATCTTTGTTATGTTTGCGTCTATAGTTGTGGCCCACAACTAAATTGGAATTGCTTTTTGAGGTTGCTGAGCTGAAGACTTTAACTATGCCTTCTATAGAGTTAAACGTACGGAGAGAACACACTTATATTTTATACAATAATCTCTTGCAATTTAATATTTTATTCTGTTCATTACTGATCAGCCTTTATTTCTTCCTCTAGCTACAGGTATATAGAAACACAAAAAGATGGTCGCACAAGAGTTTTCTGTTGATCTAAATAAGGCCCTTGTGTTCCAGGTAACGGACTGACAAATAGTAGAGATTGGCATAGTGGTGGTGGTACTACTCTCCTCCACTTTTGGGTTAATACAATATGTAATCTTTCACTTTAACATCAATGTGAAGAATCGCATCCACGGGATTGTCTTGAAGTACTGCTTTTTGTTTTCATTCTTTTTCTACACTTGTCTGGTCATTTAGAGTGTCTTTGTGTCCATCACTTCTGTTTGGTAACTCCACTCTTCTTTGTGTGCAATCAGCAATGCATTCAGTTGCTCCATTTACCATACTTTTTCGATGGACTGGAACTTAGTTTACCCTACTTCTTTTGCAAGCTGTGGTTATACTTTTCTTTAATACCGAATTTCATCGAAAAACTGTTACTCTTTTTGTTGCCTACAATTTCTTGGATTTTGAATAAGTTCACATGGTCTCTGTCAGAGGTTTATATTCTAAACCAATGTTTTTGTTCCTTAAGTTGTTCATTACTATCATTTTCATATTGTAGTGGGTTTAACTTCTTGAAATTCCATCATAGGTTGGTCATCTAGGAGAAGCCTATGAGGAATGGGTTCACCAGCCTATTGTTTCCAAAGAAGGGCCTCGATTTTTTGAGAATGAAGTTTTAGAGGTATCTATTTCTTCATATGAAAGCCTTAACCTGCTACTTTGTTAGTGGTGTCACTCGTGCAGAAATTCGTATTGATTTCATATATGTTACATCTTGAGATTCTCGCTCTTCTTGGACCAGTTCTTGACTCGTACAGTTTGGTGGGCAATTCCTGTCATTTGGCTGCCAGTTGTATGTTGGTTTGTATCAACATCTGTTCAGATGGGACACACACTTCAAGATATAGCTCTACTTGTGGTTTCTGGCATTTTTGTATGGACTTTGCTGGAGTACAGTTTGCATCGCTTTCTTTTTCACATAAAAACAAAGAGCTATTGGTTGGTCTTCCTCTCTTTCATATGTTTACATGCGTATGCTCCACTGAAGTTTATAATTGTTTCTCATCGTAAATTCTTTCTTGATTTTTTGAACTCCATTTAGGGGTAATACCTTACACTATCTTCTTCATGGCTGCCATCATAAGCACCCTATGGATGGTCTAAGGCTTGTTTTTCCTCCGGCTGCGACTGCTATTCTCCTATTTCCAGTACGTAATACATGCTGCTTCTCTTTGTCAAATGCCATCAAGTTCTGAAAACTAATTATTGATTCTTACTTTTCAAAATTGCGTTTGTATTTCTGTAACTTTTTCCATTTCATGTTCTAATCTGAAAACTGGACTGTATTAGACATAAAAGGTTAAATACAGTGCTCTGCTATTGAAGTTATGGTTGGGCAGGATATTGTCTGACTGCGTGTTTAACAGAAAAGGTAAGGTGAAAATTGCCTTGTCTTCTCACATATGTGAACTTGGATAATTGCTGAATGCTAGCAGAGATAATACAGTCATGTATCGAAAACAAGAAAAATTAATCACGCATTAATCTAACAAAGAAAACAATTATAAATGTCTCATAAGAAATTTTTAGGATGGGCATTCACATATGAACTATGCAGTTAATGGAAAGGGCACAACTACTTTTGTTAAAGCAACAAGTAATTTGCCAACCAAATGTCGGGATCTTCGATTATGTTGGCTAATGCTTCAGAACAAGTCATGTTTGAATATTTGGCAACAATACGAGTTAGTATTATAAGTTTGCAAAGTAGTCCTTTGGTTTGTCATCAATGAGTTTTGTACACATTTAATACTACTTGACCTGCAAGTTGATTTTTGTTTTCCAGTTCTGGAATTTAGTTAACGTTTTAGCCACTCCCTCGACTGCTCCTGCATTGTTTGGAGGTGGTTTATTGGGGTACGTGATTTATGACTGCACCCATTACTATCTACACCATGGTCAGCCCAGAAGCGATGTACCCAAAGGTCTTAAGGTGAGAACATTTTACCACTTCTGTGTGGCAGTGTTTGAACCCTATTGTTGTATAGAAGGTCTTCTCTGTGCTTGCTAATATATACTTTTTAACTGGTGGGTGTGCAGAAATATCACCTGAATCACCACTTCAGGATCCAAGATAAAGGCTTTGGAATCACATCTTCCTTCTGGGACAGGGTGTTTGGAACACTTCCTCCATCAAAAGTGGACGAGAAAAGTAGATAAGTTGAATAAGATTGTGTAGTCAGGTAGTGAGGTCGATCAGGGGGTGGAGTTTTTAAGGTTTACACAAGTTTCCTAATTATTTTTCAAGAACAACTCTGCAGTTCAATCAAATCAATCGATTGATAGTGGTTTGTGTTGCTCTCAATGATGTCTATCAGAGTTGCGGCATGTTCTTTGACGGAGACTCCATTTTTGAGATAACCCCTTTCCTTCGTTTATAAAATTAAATAATTCACTTTGTGTCTATACTGAGGCAGTTGGTTGGATATGATCCCTGAAATTTAGGGTCAAATAACACAAATATCAAAGCACCATGTAGATATATATTTGTAGAGGAGGAACGAAAGGTTGTCACTGTATCATATCAACCGACAGCTCACGTCATCTCAGTTCACAATCCTTTGATTTTTTAAAGTTGTATATCAATAGTCTGTTAGAAATTCACGACGTGGTACAAATTGGTAATTGATTTGGAAGACGCATGAGCTTGAACTCTTATAAGATGCAATTATAAAATGTACAGTATTGTTAATCATGCCATTAGTTCAAGTGGTTTATGGGGACTCCAGTACCTTTATGGGCTGTGGGTCTTTTCAGGTGTTTGCAAGTGCCAGAGGTTGGGTTCGCTATGCATGAGAGGTCTCGAGAATTTGGCAGTACGCACTTGAAAGACTGATGCAGGTTCTGTTTGACTTTTCAATCATGAAAGCTGTTTGGTGAGTAGCTCTTTCAATAGTTGTTTTAACATAAACAGTTATTGATTCATCAATTAGTCAAAATTTTAATTATTAAAAATTATTTTGACTTTTTATGTAGTTATATGTTAGAAATAAAATATTGTTCTTAAATGAAAATGAAAATAGAAAGGGTTGTATAAATTTTTCATAGATGATGAAAGAGTATAGATGAACATGACTTCTCTAAAATCTAAATTCTTATAAGAATATTCAAAGAAATACTAGGATATATAATATTCATATCCTTATATTTTTTTTAAAGTCATGTCTTCGTAAGTCATTTTATACATAAATAACTAATACTAAATAGTTAATTTTATCAAACATCTCTAACAAACAGCTAATGCGATCCTCTAGTCAAATTAGTTAATATAATCAGTCACTAGCTAATAGTTGATAGAATCAGCTAATATCTAATGCAATCAGCTGATTACCAAACAGGACCATTGTCTTTTTGCGATTTAAAAACTAAAGAAGAACATTAAAAGGAATTGAGAAGTATTTGTAACTTAGAATACTCCATTAGCTAATGAAAATCTTAAGAAATAAATAAATGTTTTAATAATGCTCTCTCAACTAGAATAAAAGATTTTGTAGTAAGTACTTTAAATATGATCTTAATGGAGAAGTAGAGCGATCCTGAAATGAGTGTTTAAAATTATATTATATTCATATGATACAAGGAGAAGAGAGGAAGATAAGGATTTACCACCGATAAAAGGAAGAGATCGAGAACTCTAAAAACAATGTGTAGAACAAAATAAAAACATAGTGATTATTTGGTTTGGTATTTGTCGTGGTTGTCAAAAAATAAAAATAACTTACTAAAATACGTTTAATTTTAAGTATTCTTATTTTTATTTTTCAAAAATAAAAAATCGCATTCACATTATGAAAATACAAAAATTTTACTTTTATAAATTTTGCCAACAAATTGCTAAAAAATCAATGTTTCTCTCTTTTAGTCATCTTACTCACAAATAAGAAAACTATTAATTTTGGCTCTTCTTAGTTTTTAAAAAATTGGGACAGAATCTGACCCCTCGGATGATAAAATAATTACGAAACTTTTTGACTCTTTGATTTAGAGCTTTTTCCTTAATACTCTTAAGGCATATGATTTTCCTCTTATTTTTGTAAAATGGATTGACCAATGCATATCTACCGTATCTTACAATGTCTTACTAAATAGGGTGCCGAAAAATTAATTTAGAGGAGTTAGGTGTCTAAGACGAGGGGATCCACTTTCCCTATATTTGTTTACGTTATCTATGGAAGTTCCGACCAAGTTGTTAATTAGGATAGTCAAGTATGATAGCTCCTTTAAGTTTCACTCCAAATGCAAAAAATGCAGGATTGTTAGCTCAGCATTTGCAGATGACCTATTTCTCTCTTTTTTTTTTTTGAAAAGCCAGTTCATTTATTCCCTAATGACAAGCATGAACATTTTTAGGAACTTATCTGAATTGACCATTAACAGGGAAAATAGTGGTAAATACCTCTCTGCTAGTGTTGTTTATAATGCTTCTTAGCTCTTTTCCCTTACTGTTATGTAACTCTTGAAGCTCCTTTTAACCTATTTGGGCATTTGCATTTCCTCTGTTAGATTCTATTCCTATGATTTCAAACCCCTTGTTGAGAGCATCCATAATAGAATCTATAATTGGAGCACCAAATGTCTTTCACTTATAGGTAAAGTTTAACTATATTCTTAGTCCTGAATAATCAACATGTATATTAGGCCTCTAATTTGGTTTTCCTTCTAGCATTTCGAAAAATATAGACAGATTACTAAGGAGATTCCTATGGACAAAGAACTTTACTGAGGTCTCAATTCTCAAGGTCAAATGGACTAAGATATGTAATCCAAAAGTTGAAGGTGGTTTAGTTGTGCTAAGTCCAGTGTTTTAAAACCCGGACCGGTCATCGAATCGGAGGTTTTACTGGTCATCGGTTTGACTGATTCGATCGGTTCAACCACCGGTCAAATCGGTGTGACGTCATAATTATGCAATAATTATATTTAATTATATATAATATTAAAAATATTAAAAATACAAAAATACCAAAAAAATAAAAAATTGATGAACCAGTGGTCGAACTTGTCTGGTTTAACCGATCCGACCGGTTCAGATTGGTTCAATTGTATACCGATTTTTTAGGTTAAATCGGACCGGTCAGCTGACTGATCATCAGTTAGACCGATTGGACCAATCGATCCAGTCCGATTTTAAAAACACAGGCTAAGTCTAAGAATCATAAATAAAATTCTAATGATTAAAAAGATTTGGAGATTTCTAAAGATAAACATAACATAATATGTGGGTCAAATGGGTGCACACATATTTTCATAAAGGATGATACCTTTTGGCATATCTGGCCCGCCTAAGTATAACTCCTCCTAGGCAAAGAAGAATATTCCTAAGCATAAAGAAAAGGTTAGAATGGAATTTTTTTATAAACGTTGCAATGGATCTATAACTTTATTCTGGATTGATAATTAGAGAATATATGTCCCCTTTGAAAGGATCGTAGGGCTTTCCTTTCTTATAGCTACATTCCTTATAAAGGCAATAATGCAGGAAGTGATGCTTAATCAAAATCTAATATAGGATCAACTTCTAAGCTCCTCTATAATCTTTCAATTAAGCAAATTATGTTTGGATCCAAATAGGAAAGACACTATCTCTTAGAAGGGAATCTCCTCAGGTGTATAGCCGAATACTTCATGCATACATCTATTAATGATACCATCTGCTAAGGTCAAATGGTGCAACCTAATATAGTTCAAACAAGCTCATTCACATGCTTCTTCAAATTTGATTTCTTTTATTTTTTTTAGAATGAAATTCTCAAACTTTCCAACTCATTCAAACCTCCTGATAAATGGCTTGATATCATTAAATGGAGTATTCAAAAATAATATCCTTATAAAGGAGATTCTTTGGTATTCGAAACTTCCTTGAGCTACCTAGTATACAGAATTTGAATGGAACATAATAATATAATTTTTTCTAATCAAATGAAGTGCATAGATGTTTTCCTTACAAAACTGGTAGGGAACACTAGGATGCAAGTATTCCTACTAAGTAAAAAAAAACCTAAGCCCATAAATTAGTCTTAATTGGAACCTTTGAAACTCACAGGTTTTTATTTTTACAATAGACTTCTTTATATTACTTAAGTGGACAGTTTACATCTGATGTTAATCTCAAGTATAGGATTACACTACAAGAAATTTGGTGATCACTGACCGAAAATTTCGTCGGTAAAACATTGTTTTCGGTCGGTAAAACTAAATACCGACAGTATTTGATGCCCGAGACATTCGGTCGGTAATTGTCCCGAAGGTAAAAATACCGACCGAATATTTCGGTCGGTATATAGAGACGGTATTAACGACCGTAATTTCGTGTCGGTATTAATATACCGACCGAAATCGCCGATCGGAGAATTTTTGCGACGGTCATTGTTTCGGTCGGTGAGGAGAAGGTATATTCTACAACTTTTACCGACGGAAACGGTTCCGTCGGTAAATGAGTATAATATTTTTTTTAATTTTATTGTTACAGTGTTGTTGTTATAACAATGTTATATTACATATGTACTTTAGTTTTTTGACTTACGTTATATTATTAATTAACAATATATTAATTTGTATATATATTGTG
>JANZLC010000007.1:1025595-1042906 GCA_026413385.1 Erythroxylum gracilipes
TGATGGAATTTGAAGAATAAAATGGATTGAGGAATTGATGAATTTCAAATTGAAAATTTAAATTACTTTGAATGATGGTAATTGAAAAAAAAATTTGAAGCGATGTTAGCTAAGGTATGATCGTTTGATATGATTCATTTTGTTATGAGTTGGGTTCCTGAAACGGGATCCAACAAGACGTCTATACATCCAAGATCTATCTCGAAAACTCATATCTGGCGGACTGTTATTTGAAAACATCATATACAAAGTTAGTCTGTTATGTTAGCCATATGTAACATAACATTTCAGATATGAAGTGTGAATAAACATCAGGTTGTCTCGTTCTAAATCCTTGCTAAAGTCCTACAATATTTAAACTGAATATCTAACATATATGTTTGTTATGATATATGTCATAAGATAATCAATTCGTTGCACATATACAATTTCACATAAACATAACAAATTATGTCCACCTACCAAGTAAAGAGAAATCTTAAAGAGCATCCATCAAATTATGGCTACACATACCAATAACAGATTTGCCTTAACTTGCTAGGGAAAGTTCTTCCGCAAGCACATTGTTAAAGAGCAACAAAACAGTAACAAAAACATAACCACTAACCTCAATCGAAACGCAGAGAAATGCTTGTGAAGGATGTCACCGGGGAATATATATATGATGATAAAGCTACAATGACATCCAACAACAAAATCATTCATCGCTTACTTGGAAAGCGATATATATGAAAACAGTTTCCAATAAATATTATACGCAACGCATGACATTTATTATAGTCAAATAATTAAACCATCATATTATCCTATATAATTTCCATAATTATAAGTCTCCTACAAAATTCGATCATAAGTTAAAACTAATTAGCTAATGTTTTTATTCAGATATCATCAACTACGAGGATTCTATTGAAATTTCGGCAGCATTTCCCCTATAATACGTACATCCCCTTTATGAAATAAGGGTCCCCCTATAATAAAAACACACTTCTATCTCAACCAATAACCACAACGCAAATTGGGTCTCCATACTACATGTGGCTTGTCAAGTTTCACATCGTGCATTACATATGAATAAAAGTTCCAGGAAGATGATATCGGAAGTTCATCCACGACCACATTGATAAAAAGCAACAAATTGTAACAAGCTACATACGCACTAACCTCAATCGAATCACAGAGAAATGTTCCTCAAGTACTTCACCGTCGAAGATGATGATAGAGCTACAATGGACAAGAACATTGGACAAGTATTGGTCAAACTATTGTTTTAAATGATGAATCTTCTTCTACTTTAAACGATATTAAACCAAGTAAGAGTTCTTAAAAATTATGATTGTTAAGACTATTTCAAGTCAATGTTAAATCCCAAACTTAAGCAACTTGGATGAGATATTTTTTTGAAAGAACATTCTATAAGATAATTTAAAGTTAATTAGTGTCATAAACAGGTTTGATTTTGTAGTTTTTTAATGTTTGATTACATTTAAATTATTTATTATACAACAAGATGATGATATTTATTAGACTGATGATGATATATAGATGAAAAGATGACAATGCTAAAGAACTTTAATTTAGTTTATAACGTGTAAGGACTTATTCCTCTTATGGACTCTAACAAAATAAAAGCTACACTCAAATTTTTTAACCATTACCCCCAATTCCTTCCAAACACAAACTCCTTCCAAAATGTAACCTTCCAAACACAAACTCCTTCCAAAAAACACAAAACCTATATCCTAAACTTAAAACTAAAGGTTATGTAGAGTAAATAACTTTTAGAAGTACAACAAATTATATAATCAGTAGAAGAAAACATATATGAATGTTATTTACATAAGAACTTCCCTTAATATCATTTATTTATTTATGATTTGATTTACTTAGAATGTATTTATCATTTAGATTGGTAGAACTTCCTAAAATAAGAGATTACACTCTCTTGATCTAGAACTACCTATTCTCTAGTTGGTTAACCCATATCTCTACCAAGCTAGCATCCCTTTGAATGCGTTAAATTTTATGAACATTTTTAAAAATTTTCACCATACATTAGAGAGATCACAAAGGCCTATCTGTAGCACCTCATTTAACCCTATGTATCTAAGCCATTATTAAGTGATAAAAAGGTTATTTGTATTGTCCAAAAGTGGATTAACATCAGATCTATTCACTAGAATAATTAAATCTCCATCAGAAGTAATCAAAGATAATTAACAAATACAAATTATGCTTTTAATAAAATCAATATATAAAAAGATAACACTAGGTTTCTCTCCTATTTAGACATATCAGTCGTTCGTCATGTTTGAACTAACAAATATAAGAAATAAATAATAACTCTAAGAGTTATATATTTTATCACAAAATTCTAACATAAGCTTAGATTTGTTAGAATGATGTTTATCTTATTTTCCCTTAACAATAAATGTTTAATGCACTCCATAATGTTTCTCTCTCTTGGCATCTAACCTTAAGTTTAAAATGAAAGAACTTAAAATGACTTAAAATTAAGGTTTTGGAGATTTTTAAAAAGAGTTAGTGTAATTTTTTCGGAGTGGACATGGCTTGAGCCACCGTACCTTAGGTTATGAATCTTTCTATCCAGTTGCACTTCTTTGCATGGGCTAATAAATACATATTTCTCTAACCATTTTGACCTTGATTTTTCTCAAATATGTCTACTTAACACATTAAAATTTTAGATCTCTTTCCCAGCTTTCGATATCATCTTGAATCATCTTAATTAGATTGAAAATAAAAGAGTTATAACCAATCTAAGAAGTGTTGTTTGAATTGTCTTACATTGCCCAAATATCTTCATCTTTTTCTTTAAACACCTCCAATACATCCTTCTTATCATCGGTCGTGTGTCATGTCATGTTCTACTAAGAATTTTATTGTTTTCACTTAAAATCTTCTCTAATTCTTGGTCAAGCTTATTAAAAGGCATCATTTTTAACAATTACTAAAAATATAATAACAATAAATTAAACCAAAGTCATTTATGCATGAAAGCATAGTAAAACACAAAGAAAAAACTCCTTTCCAAAACTTAATACTATGCCTATCTAATATTGAAGTAACTAATGTAGGTTCAGCTAGTAATTTCTTTACAGGGAGTAACGACCAGCAGTGAAATGATCTTATTAGGAATAAGCTTGACATATCTCTTCCTAACATTAAGTGGTTTCACAATTCCCTAAACCACTCTGCAAAGTCAAATGGAGAGCTCCTCACACCTGTTTTTCCAATGTAAATTCACATATGGTTCTTGGAAAAAAATTCTTTAGAAGTGTGCAATTAGTAAACCACTAGTGAAGTTGCAATATATCATAATATATAGTGAGAACCTGCAACTTGTTGGGACAAAGTAAAGATGATGTTACTATATTTCATTATCCTATTTGGTCTTACACATATAAGATGAAAGAAATAAGTGTATTTTCCACAACACAAAAAGAAGCTATGAACTTTTTAAGACTGAACTTGTTGATGCCATTAGAATTCTTATAACTGCCTTTTATAACAAAATTGCACTAGATTCAAATTACATTAGCAGCTATTCTAATATAAGTTTTTGCAAATGTCACTATACTTAGTAGCTTGGTTACTTTATTTTGTTGAACATTCTCTTATTGAGAATTTGTTGTAAGACATTTTGAATTTTAACCTTTTATGGCTTAATTCAATTTTCACTTTTTTAATAAAATTATCCCCACACTTGAACTACTATTTGTTCTCAAGTAAATGAATCTTAAAAGACATCTGCCTAGATAATTTAGATTCTAGGAAAGTTCAACAATTCAATCCAAGTGGTTAAATATCATCATCAGTTTAGTCAACATCATCAATTCAATCATCTCAGTTCTTAACCGTTTAGATCTTTAGATAGTTACTCCAAGTTACGATTCCCTCTCAACCTAACCAAAAAAATCTTCCAGGATCAACATTTACAGATGATCATCAATTACAACATTCAAATCAATTACAACATTTAAAAATAAATCAACATTTATATGAATATACATTTAAATATAAGAACAAAAAAAAATTAAAACATTTAAATTAAAATTCAAAATCCATACCCATCGGCATCGGCAAAGGGGAGGGAGGAGATGTGACTTACCTTCGTCGGAGACCACAACACCGGCAGCGTTGGAGAACAAAGCTCGCAGATCTGTCAACGGAGAAGAAGCAGCCGCGGAAGGGAGAGGAGCCGACCTTAGCACGTGCGGAAGGGAGAAGAAGAATGAAACGCAAGTCGCTGGAGAAGATGAAACGCCAGTCGCCGGAGAAACCAAGGGAGACGAAGGCAGGTGCGGCGAAGGGAGGTAGGAGAGAAGTATGCGCGGGGGAGAGGAAAAAAAGAGAGGAGTAGGTTTTTAAGTGACGGACGTTTTTACCGACCGAATTTTCGGTCGGTAAATAACCCTCACTTAAGTTTTACGACGGAATATTTATCGGTCGCTAATTCTCAAATGTCAACCAACTTTTCCAACGGAAACTATTTTCGGTCGGTATTTCCAACGATTTTTCATACCGTCAGTATTAATCCGTCACAATTCATGATTTTCCTTGTAGTGTTAGTTAGGATAATTTATCTTCTCCTTATTTGAATCTCTATGCTCAGAGCCATAAAAACTATTTGATCGATGATTAAATTATAATATTTAGTTATTACATGTTGTCTAATTTAGCTTCTTTAAAAACAATGTTGTCAAATTTAGGAATTTACAGGTTTCAATGATCTTTTATAAATCCAAACCTATTTGTGTATTTATTATGAATTTAGAAATTGAATTGAGTTGTTTGATGGTTGAAATATACTTAATTTATACTACATTATGGTTCAAAAATCTTAAACTCTTCAGTGAAAATTGCAAATCTTATGAATAAAGGTGGTATTCCTTAACATAAATCTCTATTTGAATATGCCATAGTTTAGTATAGATTTCATGTCCATTAACTTTATTTAAAGAAATTACTCTTACGTTATATTAAAAATGAAAATTCCTATAATATATTTTTTAATTAAGAAATTATCAAGATTTTAAAATTTTAGAAAAATCAAATAATTTAGTGTTTATTTGATTCATTGGAAGTTGCTTGAAGATTTGCGAACTTTCAATTTTATCTTATTAGGTCCAAATTTATTTGAGTTTGAAATTTATGATTCTTATGATTTAATAAAAATTAGTGATTGTTCTTGCTCTCTTCAACCTTGCTAACTATTGGAGGCCTTACTCAACCTTAAGTCTCACCTATTCAGCACTTTGATTTCCCATCTTCATTGGAGCATCTTCTTATTCATTTACATTCCTTATGATCGATTCTACACCGCTACCTTAAGTTCTAGGACCCAATAGGGCATCCTCTAGTTTTTAAGGGTATTTTTGTCCTTCTACATTCCTAATTTTACCTACCTTTCACTCACTATCTATTATAGTAAGCACCTTTTGAAAAAAGATAGTCTCAACTTATAACCTTTTTCCATTTAGAGTTGGGAAACAAAGTGCTTTGATTTTGCAAAATCTAAGATGACCATAATTTCCCTAGCTCCTCCATTTGACTCTTCTCCTTTTCCTTCTTCGTCTTCCCAGAAAGCACCAAATAGTCTTGAAATTAACCTTAGAGGCACTAAAGTACTCCACATTAACCCTTCCTGAGTTCGAAACAAGTTGTTAGCAAGGAACAAGCTTAACATCTATAATATACCCCTCCTTTAGCAGAAGAGGGAAAGAATATAATGGCTCCAAATATACAAGTATTAAAGGATGGTGCAAATACGTTGATCTAAACTCTAATTGGATTATTTTATGAAAAAGTCCACTTTCCTTCTAATAAAAGAATGGGCACTGAAAACACGGTGAATCAAGGGCTAGATGAGGAGCTCTTATCATAGGGGAACCTTATTCTTTTCAAGTTTACATCTCAAACAAATGTTAGAGAGGTGATGGGGGAATGGCTATGGCTTATGTTGAACCAACTACATTTTTTACAACCATAGAAACCAAGTTTGAGTTTAGAAAAAGTCTCCTATAATAAAATTCCCATTTGGATAAATTTGCATAGAGTACCTTTGGAATATTGATATACCAAGGGATTGAGTCTAGCTAGCTACATTGGACATCTAATATGCATGGATGAGATGACAACTCATAGAAGGAGAATTGGATATGTTAGGTTGTGTGTTAACATGGAAAACAATAAAACTCTCTAGACATTATCTATGTACTAAAGACTTGAGGATAAAGAGACTTTATTGAAGAATTCATATATGTTTCTTACAAATGGAGGCCTAAACAAATCCCTCGAGGGAAAAATGGATTGAGAAGGGCATAAAATTTAAAAGATGGGATTATATAGAACTGATGGGATTAGACCAGAAGGATAATAACTAGATTATAAAGACTACATGACATATTCTTTAAAAGGAAAAAGTAAGGACCAAGTTGAGGACCTACTAGATTTCAATAATAAGCAAACAAAAGAATTTGAAGAAATAACTTGTGAGGTAAGGTAACAACAAATTAATAAGGTTCAATAACCATTACCACAAGAGGCTGTAATTATTATATCCCCAGCTCAGATGGGAAATATAAAGGATTAGTTAATTAACTAGGAGATATACCTGAAATTAGTGACAATGGAGAGACCAGTATTGCATTTCGATTGGTAAGCGAAAGGAAATGTAGTTGAAATAGGACAATGATGGTTTTAGATTTCAAAAATGCCTAGTTATGTTGATCACTTCATGGAATATTTATGAACTAAACAACCCCACAACATAACTTGCTCTTTGGGAGTTTATCTATAGAAATAAAATAGAGGTCATAGAGGTCCTTGAAACTAAGATGTCTGAAAAGAAGTTCAGGAAACTTAATTATAAAGGAAATAGATGGTCTTTTTTGTTGACTTATAACCACCACTATGGCATAATCATAATAGATTTTGATTCTAAGAGGGTTAGGCTTGAAGTTTTGAACTCCAGTGGACAATATATATATTCCAAGATTAAGTTTATACAATAGGAGAAAGTTTAAACTTATATTTGTATATGCATCTAAATTTGGATATCAAAGGAGATCCTTATGGACAGTGGCGAAGCCAGGAATTTGTTTCAGGGGGGGCAATTTTTTTTTAATCCAATCCACCATGGGCAACGACATTCTTTTAGGTGGGCAACCTCTATATACATATATATCTTCTTTAATAAAAAAAAATTAAATGCCCACCCTCCCAAGCTGTAGCTTCGCCACTGCTTATGGAATTACCTAGAAAATATTAAAGCAATAATCTAACTCCCTTGCCTTCTTATGGGAGACCTTAATAGTATGCTATTCAGGTCGAAAGTTGAAGGCAATATGTTCCTAAATAACCATTCCAAGGATTTTAATGAATGTGTCACTAAGTTAGGAGTAAAAAATCAAAGTTTTGAGGGGTGCTTTTATACTTGAAGCAATAAACAAGTTTCTAGGTGGGTTATAATAAAGAAACTTAATACGACATTGGTTGATAGTTCATTGATAAGCACTTATATAGAGAGAAAAGTAAAGTTCCTACCCACAAAAGTATTTGATGGTGTAAGACTTCCTACTCCAAATAAAAATAAGTTTCTTATTTATATTTAACAATTTCATGGTGGAGAGAGAGAATTATTTTGACATAATAAGATTAGTTATACGCAGAAGATTCCACGGTTATAATTCATTTATCTGCATGCAAATATGAAGGTTCATTAAAGATGAGTTAAAGTAAATTAGATTGGGTTCTGAATCTAGCACTTGGTTTCAAGTTGAACAATCTAAAAGGATATTGAAAAACATCCAAGTAGAAGTATACAATCATCCAGGGGATTAATGGTGGAGAGATCAAAAAGAGAAGGCTATCCTTGAGTACTTCGAAGCTCTATATGATCACAACTTGGTATTAAAGCAGAGAGCTAAGGTATTATGGTTAAAGGAGGGAGATATAGGAAAACATTTTTTTTTTCATAATGCTATCATAGCAAGAAGGAATACTAATAAAGTTTCCTCCATTAAGAACCAAGATGGTAAGGCAATCTCAAATCAATCAGATCTTAAGGAAATGGAATATAGTTATTTTAGGGAACCAAAACAACCAATATGTCCTCAACTTAACTACTCATATCCTTTATCCATAATCAATTTATAGAGGATATTTTTCAATTTCTTTCCTCTCATTTAGACTAAATGAAGTAGAAGAAGTTGTCTTTGAAATGAAACCCCACTAAGGCACCTAGTCCATATGGATTAAATGATACTTTTTGATCATAAAGCTTAACCAGATATAAAGGATATAATGACTAAATATATGCTAGAAACCTTTTATTCAAGCAAGTTATTACCATCAATTTTTCCTTATTCCCTAAATTTCAATACTTTTACTATCAAATTTTCTATAAAATTAATTGATTGGTTAAGTTTTTAATGATGTAATCTTATGTCCTCATTTACACTTAATTTTCCTATCTCTTATTCTTCTTTTTGTTTATTGCCTTCAAATTCAATCATTAATGTCTTTATAAGGGCCTAATTTACCTTGATGCCTACTTTTCAACTACATATCAAAAATCATTATAACTACAGTCCAAATATAATGAAGGCTTTTTTAAGATATACCATTCTTTGAACTTCATCCCTTCTCCTTCATTATCATCTCCTTACACTGTAGGATAGCCTCATCTTTATCCTTATGTTCCATCAACATCTCAGTAGGCCTTAGACATCTATTTTTAGGATCCACCATTAGTGTCTCCTTATGTCTCAAGATTGATTGTTAACTTATATTCTCTGTCATTAACACTTGTTGATGCATCAGGACCTCTTCTTTTTCCTATCATTTAACTAAAATGCGAATAACTATTTAGGCACAAATTAATAGTTATGGAAAAATAGGTTCCAACAACTTACTAACTCATTACTTTTGCCTTTATCTCTTTCCACCTACCATGACACTTTATTAGGTGATCTTTATCATAATTAACCTTTGCCTTTATCACCTTCCATAACACATGATGCTTTATCAATTGATCTTCATTGTAATTGACCCTTCATATTTAAGATAAGTTAAAAAATCAATCTATTAATCTTTAAAAACAATAGTTTCAAACGTTAACATAAATTGGCAGCTTCCCAAACTCTTGCATCAATACCTACTATGATATGTAATTACTCATAACCTAAGATAAGTACACATATTTTTTATAAGTAATATAGTAATGAATAAAGTATCAATCCTATCAAGAAGCTAAAACGGTTTATATGACTCTTACAGTACTAACTAATAAAAGAATTAAAATGTATTGATTACATATGGAATTAAATAATAAAACAAAGGTATAATAAATCAAAATAAATAGCTGAATAGAGAATTTAGATATAAGTAATATCTATATAAAAAAAACTCCCCTTATCATTATCACTATAATCATGATTCAATGAACTTTGAAAGTTTTTAATAAATTGGACTAGAAAAAATTCGTAGGTTACAGTTTCTATAAAACATTTTTATAATCTCTCAAGTCTTAATAAACTATCTCAATTTGATTATTATATATCTCTATCCTATTAAAACCTTAGGTTTAATGAATTTTTATGAAAGGCTTAACCCTAACACTAGAGGATTTATGTAATCTTATCTTTAGTACTCCCATGCAACTTCTAATATCTAAGCCATATTTCACTTATATATAGGCTTTATTGAGTTGTCTACATACAAATTAATATTATCTAATCACTAACTTAATTAAATCATCATTAAGCATATTTAAATAAACTTCATATAAATAAATATAATGTAATAACTAAAAGTGAATTAATCTTTTATAAAGACAACAATAGGCTTCACCTTATCTTAAAGTATAAAAGAACTAATTATAAATCATATTTACACTAACAAACATAAATGATATACTAAAATACATCAAGGTAGAGAGAATTTTATATGAAATTTTTGTACAATAAGCTTCGATTCATTGTGATGATCTCCAATATTCTTCTCTAGCAAACATAACTTCAAAATTAATCTCCTAAAGATTATTATTCTAACTCCTTGTAGTTCAGCGTAGGTATTGAGCAGTAAAGAAAGAAAAGAAAGATAAAATATCCATAAATTTAAGATTTCCAACTACCTTTATTCATTTTGTCTACCTTAGACATTATAGTTTTCCAGGCTGGGTGTTTTTTTAACTTCTTTTTTAAAGGAAGACATGAGATCTAATATGTCTATATTATAGGTTGTGTATTCTTTGTAACTTTTTTCTTGGATAACATTGGCTGAGCAATGATTGTGCCTTAGACCATGTTGCTCTTTGGATATTTTCTCTATCGCACAGTCTCCTGTATGCCTATGCATCTAGTTGTTTCTTCATCTCCAGGTGGTTCAAGAGGGATACGGGCTAACACACGACCATATATCAAGCCTTGTTATACTAGAAATTGTGATTTCTTTATCTTTTTGCTTGTAATTGTCTCATATTCTTGGCAAATCTCATTTTAGGGGAACATCTTCTCAATTACCTAAAAACATAATATAAATTAAGTAAATCAAAATAATGTAAGCATAAAAAGAAAAATAATAGTGAAATATGTGTACTTTTTACATATATAAGTACTCTATCAATATTCAATGCCTCATTGATATTTATGTCATTCCATATTGTAATCCTTGTCATATTATCCCACTAAAAAGGATTGTCCACATGTAGCCCTTCGAGATAAAAATCTACAAATAAAATAAGATTTAGGTACTATGAAATACACATTTTGTATAGGTTTAAGTATTTATTGAGTTCAAATTATTAGACACTTAACTCACTTTCCTAATAGCTATGTATCCACCCATGGAAGGCACGAACACTTTTGGCCTTACAACTTGGCATAAAATGCGAGCATTCTTGCAAAGATAGCTAGGATGAAATATCCACAACTAAGTTGCTCACAGTCATCAACATAGAGTACATATCTAGCATTTGTATATTGGTACTATATTTAGCGTTATGATACATAAACACATCCAATGCATAAAGAAACAAGTTCCATGAAAAAACTTTCAGGTGTCAAAGAAATCGTAACTTTCTTAAGTACGTAATAACTATTTTGTGATTATTGACTTTGTACTCCTCCCAAAAGCCTCAAAACCTTAACCTCATCTACTTTTATGTGTACTCATTTTATTCTATTCAAAACCACTATGATCCATGCGAGACTATCTCCATAAATCTCCTTCATTTAGTTCTTTTTAATTTTCAATGAAAGATCATCTAGATCAAGGCAAAGACATAGCCAATAGCAAAGGTCCACCCTCACCCTAAACTTCTCAATCTCTCTAAGTTCACAAGATCTCATATCAGGGACCTGTTTTTGATGTTCAAAAGTTAGGCTTTATATTAATTTGCATAACTACTAATAACATCATATTTATCAATTCTGTAAATATTCATATAATATAGTTAACATCAAAATATATTCACACTTTATTAGCAAACTTTAGCAATTCATTTTTAAGTTAGTTCAAATTTCATATTTGTTCTTTAAATCTTGAGTTCGCTTAGAACATCATCACTCTTGAACTATAATTTAAGTCTTAAATTAAATTAACTTATCGTCATCCTCGTATCTATTTTAATATGCTTATTGGTTACTTTTTGTTTTGCCTTTATGAACTTCTCTCTTTGATGTGGAGAAGATGGTGATTCAATAAATAACATAAATCATCAACTTCTTCCTACTCCAGTCCTCGGTCACTAAGTTAATTTCTAATATGTTGAAAAATGCATAAGACTATGTCTAAATGCATGCCTAAATAAAATTATTCTATGCAATAATTGGGTGCTTTAGATTTATAACTTCGTTTTTTAATTAACTTTTCCGAGGATAATAACTAAAATATTGTAAGTCACCATTTTCAAGAACATTAAATAATATAGTAAAATTAACGTTCTTCTAAACTTACAATAACAAAGCATGAACATAGAAAATGGATAGAGAAACAGGAAAATGAGAGAAACGTACCATATCTATGAATAAGTTGTTAAGTTGTTCCTCAATATAATCTCGAGTTCTTCACTTTTCCAATTGTCGTATGATAGGTCCCTACACTTGTGATAAAGTTAACGTAAATAGCTTTCTCTTTGGGTGAGAAATAAACCACAATATTTGAGTGAATTTTTCCGATGATCCCTTGTGATAATTTCTGGGTTGCTTTAAATAAGCAAAGCCATTTACATTCATGCCGAAAATGAAGGAAAACTAGCAACTAACTAAAACACGTAAATGCACGTAAAGTAGAGCATAAGACAGAGCTCCAAAACAGAACACATTAACAGAAAGAAAGATGGCGTAAAACACGTAACTTCTACAACCCATTTGCAAGTAAAACTCTTGCCTGTCAAGACCCATTCCATTTGAACGGTTCTGTCTGCATGCATGCACTGGTTCTTCACGTCCCCATTTTTCCCAGGTATTTGGGATTTGGCTTATGGCCCCTCTCTGAATGACGTGGCCTAACAATACCTCCCCCATCAAGTGGATCCTTGTCCTCAAGGTCCAAATTTGGAAACATATCTTGTAACTTTTTGAGTGGCTCCCAAGTTGCTTCTTCGGGTGGAAGGTGCTTCCATTTCACTAATCGTTCTTCAACCAGTTGAAGTCCTTGCTTGACCCATCAGTAATCTAAAATTGTTTGTGGCTCTAATAAGACCACCCCGTCATCAGTGAATATTGGTAACTTAAGCAGTGGCTTGTCGACGAGCCACCCGTCATCTAGGTACCGTTTGAGTAGTGACACGTGAAACACCGGATGAATGCGCGTCCCTTGTGGTAATTGTAATTTGTATGCAACAGCTAGATCTTTTCTAGGATCTGATAGGGACCAAAAAAATGAGTAGTTAGTTTCTAATGGACCCGTTTAAAGACTGTTTGCTGGCAGTATGTGTGTAACTTCAATAATACCCATTCGCAAATATCGAACGAAATGTCTCTGCGCTTCTTATCTGCTAGTTGCTTCATTATGTTTACTAATCTTTCTACATTGGCCTTCAGCTGCCAAAGCAGTTCATCCCGAGTTATAAGTTGCTGGTCAACTTCATGTACTAGTGATAGTCCATCTTTATATGTTAGGATGGAAGGTGGCAATCTCCCATATAATGCCTAGAAAGGAGTCATCCCCATTGAAATATGGTATGTCGTATTATACCAGTATTCCGCCCAAGGTAAATAGCTACTCCATTTTCATGGCCACTGATGAACAAAACACGGGAGGTATTGTTCGACGCAGCGATTGATGTCTTCTGACTGGCCATCCGTCTGTGGATGATAAAAGGAACTGAGTTGTAATTTGGTACCCGATAGCTTAAAAAATTCCTTCCAAAAGGTACTAATGAAGATTGGGTCCCGATCACTAACAATTGATCTGGGCATACCATGAAGCTTAATGATGCCTTCAACAAATTTTTCTGCTACCATTTTTGCTGTAAAAGGGTGACTTAAAGTAAGGAAATGAGCGGACTTACTAAGTCTGTTGACAACCACCATGATGGTGTCCTGTCCTTGCGACACTGGGAGGCCCTCGATAAAGTCTAAGGTGATATCATCCCACACTTGACACGGTATTAGCAGTGGTTGAAGGAGCCCAGATGGAGCTAATGTTTCAACTTTTATTTTTTGGCAGACCTCGCACCTTTTGATGTATTCTTGCACTGAGTTATGCATCCCGGGCCAATAAAACTATTGTCTCAGCTTACGGAATGTTCGTAGGACGCCCGAATGACCACCTACCTTGGTGTCATGCATTTCGTGTAACAGTTTTGCCCTTAAGGTCTCATCGTTCGGCACCATGACCCTTCCTCTATATAGTAATAATCCTTGACACCATATATATGATCCTCCTGGTTTCTCAATGGCCGCACAACCCTTTGACTAAATGTATTGGTCTTCTTTTGCAGCTTTTTTAATTTCCTCCCATAAACTAACTTGCGGGAAGGAAATTCCATGAAGAATGGGACTGCCCTATTTTCGGGAGAGAGCATCAGCTGCAGAATTCTCACGACCAGGTCTGTATTTAATTTCATAGTCGTAACCCAGGAGTTTAGCAACCATTTTTGTTGCTCCGGTGTTGCAATTCGTTGCTCTAGAAAATATTTGAGACTACGCTGATTAGTTTGAATATTGAATTTGTGGCCGAGAAGATAAGGCCGCCAGGTACGTATGGCTTCGACAATAGCCAACATCTCCTTAGCATATGTCGACCATGATTTTTTTGCTATTCTGAGGGCTGGACTCATGTATGCCACTGGTTTGCCTTGTTGCGATAGGACCGCTCCAATTCCTTCTCCGGACGCATCTGTTTTGATAGTGAAAACATCGTTGAAGTTTGGCATGGCTAATATCGGTGTGGTCGGCATGGCTTGTTTGAGAGCAAGGAAAGCATTCTCAGCTTCTTCATTCCATCCGAACTGGCCCTTTTTGAGCAGATTGGTGAGAGGCCGCGCTATAATACCGTAGTCCTTGACGAATTTTCGGTAATAACCCGTCAAACCTAAAAACCCACGTAATTCTGAATTTTTAGTAGGTCGAGGCCAAGCCATCATAGCAGAAATTTTTTGTTCATCCACCTTGACGCCTTGGTTGGTGATGATGTGCCCCAAGTACTCCAATTCTTGCTGCCCAAATGCACATTTGCTAGCTTTGACGAAAAATCTGTGTTGCCTTAGTATTTCAAAAGTCTGTCGTACATGCACTAAATGTTGATCCCAGTTCGGACTATAGATCAGAATATCATCAAAGAAAACTAATATGAATTTTCGAAGATGCTATCGAAAGATGGAGTTCATGATGGCTTGAAATGTGGAGGGTGCATTACATAAGCCGAAGGGCATAACCAAGTATTCATAATGTCCATTATACGTTCGAAAAGCAGTTTTATGAATAGCACTTGGTTTAACTCGTACCTGATGGTATCCTGCCCTCAGATCAAGTTTGGTAAAATAAGAAGCGCCATAGAGTTCATCCAACATGTCATCTACTGTGGGAATTGGAAATCGGTCTTTAATAGTTGTGGCATTGAGAGCGCGATAATCTGTACAAAATCGCCAATTTCCGTCTTTCTTTTTTACTAGTAATACAGGCGACGAGAAGGGACTAGTGCTGGGCCGCACAAGTCTAGATTTCAACATATCTTGGACCTGCTTCTCAATCTCACTCTTTTGGTAGTGCGCATATCAGTAAGGCCGAACGTTAATTGGTTCAGTTCCGTCTTTGAGGACAATGTCGTGGTCAACCTCTCGTGTTGGTGGCAAGCTTGAGGGCTCAATGAATAAATCTGAAAATTCCTGCAATAACTCATGCAAGCTTGGATGAATATTTTGTGGAAGTTCTGTTTGGGCAACCTGTAGGCACACAACAAACAAAACATGGCTAGGACAAATTCCCTTAGTTATTTCTTCAATTGATGCCGCTTGAATATTTTGGCCATCGATGCCCACCAATTTCTTAGTTTGGTTTTGCCATAAGAATTCCATGGTTAATTTCTTCTAATCACACACCACAAAACCAAGAGTTTCAAGCCATTGAATTCCCAGAACCACGTCTATCCCTGAGAGAGGTAAGGAATAAAGAGTTAATGAAAAAATGGTGCCCTGTAATTAATTTGTACCTCCTCAAACCTCCCTTGACATGTGAGATTTTCTCCATTAGCAACTCGAACCGTGAAAGTTGCCGTAGGTATTACTGGTAGACGCAACAGAGTTGCCATACGCTCACTAATAAAATTGTGAGTCGATCCGCTATCAATTAATACGGTGACGTCGTGGTCGCAGATTTTGGCTGTGATTTGCATTGTTTTTGAGCTGTCCATCCCATAAGTGCATGCAACGTAATTTCTGGTTCAGGAGGCCCTTCGTAATTTTCTTCAATTGGTTGTTTTTTGGTGACATCTTCGCATAACAGGTTGTCGTTATCCTCGCAGCTTTCCAACATGAGTATTCGTGGGACCTGACATTTGTGTCCTACAGTAAAACGGTCATTACAATTAAAGCATAAATTTTGGGCCCTTCTCCGCTGCATTTCTTCCCAACTAAGACGTCTCATAGGAACGGCAGGGGTTGGTGATGTTGCTTGAGTAGTAGAAGGAAGAGCTAGGGGAGCCCACGTTGGTGGTAAAGGTCTTACAAACTTCCTTTGTCTAGCCAACTGATCATCCTTCATTCGTGCTAAACTGATTGCTTCTCTTAATGTCTGGGGCTTAAACATTCGTATTCCATCAGAGATCTCTGTCTTTAAGCCACCCATAAAAGTTCCTACAAGAGCTCTTTGTGTCCAGCCTCGAACCCGATTGCCCAAGCGTTCAAATTCCTTCTGGTATTCACGCCAGGAACCAGCCTGTCTAACCCGTGAAAGTGCTTCGTCAAAATCTTCACAATCCGAAATTATTCCATGACAGCACGCACCTATCTTCTTGGAACATCCTACGGATCCACTGCCACCATTGGTTGGCCTCTCCCTCCAAATGGTAGGAGGCCAAAGAAACTCTCTGGCCTTCGGGAGTATTTTGGAACTCGAAATATTGGTTCACACGATTGAACCACTCCGTGGGATCATCTCCTGAAAATCGAGGAAATTCAAGTTTTGCTATTTTAGATGATACAACCAGTTGTCCTTCAACGTTGCCTTCCCTGTGATGGTGCCCATGGGTGGGATTCTCTTGGTTTGCAAGCACAACATCGGAGAGACGGTTGAGAGTTTCTTCCACATGACGAAGTCGATCGACCATGCCGAGCTCCATCCTATGTAATCCCTCCTGTACTCCACCAAGTCCCGCTTCAAGCTGCTTAATACGCTCCTTATTGGTTCCCATAATATAACCTGGTGTGATACCAATGATAGCCCTACACTTGTGATAAAGTTAACGTAAATAGCTTTCTCTTTGGGTGAGAAATAAACCACAATATTTGAGTGAAATTTTCCGATATCCTTTGTGATAATTTCTGGTTTGCTTTAAATAAGCAAAGCCATTTACAATCATGCCGAAAATGAAGGAAAACTAGCAACTAACTAAAACACGTAACGCACGTAAAACAGAGCATAAGACAGAGCTCCAAAACAAAACACATTAACAGAAAGAAAGATGACGTAAAACACGTAACTTCTGCAACCCATTTGCACGTAAAACTCTCGCCTGTCAAGACCCAGTCCATTTGAACGGTTCTATCTGCATGCATGCAATGGTTCTTCACGTCCCCACTTGTCCCAGGTATTTGGGATTTGGCTTATGGCCCCTCTCTGAA
>JANZLC010000007.1:1063625-1074771 GCA_026413385.1 Erythroxylum gracilipes
CTCAGGAGGACAAAAATTTCTGTCCTCGTCATCCGTCCTCGCGTCCTCAGACGCTAAGCAAACGCAGCGTAAGTGTTATCAAATTGACTCAGAAACAAGTTTTAGATCCTTTAATATCAATAGCTCTTCCCACAATTTGTACCTGATTTATTTATATTTAAAACACTATTCAAATATCTCTATCAACTAATTGAAACACTCTCAATTAAACATCAACTTGTCGAGCACTTAACTTTGACAAACTCCCAATATGTCTAGCTCAAAAATACCATTGGTTGATCGATCTAAATTCTTTGACTAACTGCCCTATTGATAGGCAGTCAGATAGTCACACGCCAAGCCCAAAATTCACCTTTTTTTTTTTTCCTATTTTTAACCATTCTATAAGTTGGTCGATATCAAACTTTCGGCTAACTGATACCCTATGAAAAGAACAAATTGAAATCTGCAACCTTCAAGTTTTTCTTACTCCTGTATTAAACTTATCTTTCATATATTATTTAATAATTTAAAATATTAAAGTTTCTAGAATAAAAAATTAATAATATATTTTGTTATTAAAATTATGAATTAGAGTCTTGTTCAATGATTAAAAAATTTAACCAGTTTGGCCGGTTCATCTATAAAAATCTTGAATTATCTAACTTTTTCATTTGATTTTTAACTTTCTAATTCGATTTACTTTAATAATTCTAATAGTTAAAAACTGATCAATTTATTAATTAATCGATTAATTTTTATTAATTAACAAGTTCTTATAAACCAAAGTAAATTAATTGATTTTCATTTTAAAACTCACTTTTTTAATTAAACTTCTATTTTTTTTATAGATAAGGACAATCTCTTTCACTAATATTTCAAATTCTTTAATTTTATTTAATCTTTAGCATGTTTTGTGACGGTTTAATATCGGTTAAACTTTTTAAATCTTAAATTTTTTATCTTATCAGTTTAAATTCCACTCCAATTTTGTAGAATAGTAGTCTCATTTGATCCGTTAACAATAAAATATATTGTTCTCTAACACAAATAAAACGTTTCGATCCTTTTCAAAAGATAAAAATCTAAGTGAAACTCATACTTATTATGATCGCGTAAAGTTTGCAAATGATGGAGAGTCATGTAGTGCACGCATGGTGGATTGGATTCCGTCACTCCAATCAATATTTCTAATTAAGGACATTAGTTTCCAAACTTTCATCATCACTCCTTTGAATAACGTATGAATCCCAAGGGACTGATGCAAATATCAGCATAAGAATCCAATTAAACCATTAATTCCCTCGTTCGTAGTAGTAATGATAAAATGGTTGATAGCTTGACACATCAGAAGGGTTGTCTACTTACTCTGAACTGCAATTATTTGTTTTAGTTATTCTAGTTAACGAAGCCATGATAAAGTGACTGTGTGATCTAACTAGGCAAAGAACCATATTCTAGGTTTGAAGGGAATCTTATAGCTGGGAAAAAAATGGCAGTTACGTACAACAATAAACTCATCCACTTAGTTTAGAATTAGAATAACTTTAACTTTTGAGTTATAAAATTCCAGCTACTAGTACTAGTGGACACAGTTCAAATAACACTTTTACGTATCTGAATTTGCGCTTCATCATGGTAGTGGTTGAATTACTATAAGCCAGAAATGTTAGACTTCATGTGAATACATAACCGAGATGTTGCAGATAAACCACTGGATGGATTGGAAAGTGGTAAACATGACTGGAAGGTGCAGGATTTGTAGACTATGGCAATGGAAGATATTGGACCACTATTATATATATGTGTACCGTATGAAGAAGAAGCAGAGGTCATGTGCGGAGTAGGTGAGCGAGGTTGAAACATTTGTCGTCGACAATTTGTGTCAACCGACAAACGCAGACGCTTATGATTTGAAATTGGTTTTTTTGGTGTGTTGATAAGGAGGCACTCATTCACCGTATTCGAGAGACAAATTAACTTCAGGCGGGGCCTGATGGCGCTTAATGCGGCACAATTTTTACTTTGACCACCTTCAACGTATTCTGGTTTGACAGATGGTAAAGAAATACTAGTAGTTCTTCAGGCTACTCTTTCAAGTGTTATTGATCTTGTAGACTAGGCTGTTAAACGTATATATCTCTCTTAGTCATACCCTGTAATTAGCCTTTATTTGTGCATAAGATCATATACATTAATGATGTATTTTATTATGTTGATTTGTTGCTTTAATTAGAGACATCTACAATGTATAAATAGAAGTACGTACGTCTCGTTTGAGACACACAGAAATACAAATTTCATTTTTAATTCCTTCTGTCATTCTCTATTTCTACATAAGCAATAACAATCAATTTCTTTATTATCGCCAAAGAAAAAGTAAGCTACGGTAACTATTATCAGTTGCTCGTATTATGAACTTGATCGTAAGATACTCCGACCTTTTATTTTACATTCAACTCCAAAGAAGTACCGAAACGAAAGGAAAATAAATGATAAGAAAGAATAGCTTAAAAGCACTTTTTTTTCTTAATAAAGGGAGATGAAATACAAAAACTAAGCAGCTACACACTACGCCTCTGACTAGAAGAATCAATTATGTCCTTACGCAGTAGAATTAGATAACTTAAGAAGGACTCCTGAAGTATATAAAACCAATCTGATGTAAACTTGTAAATTTAGCTAACTAGTCAGAACATTTATTTCCTTCTCGAGAGATATGATGTGGCTTCACCACCCATTCTCTAGTTATTAGTAATTTAATACACTGAGCTAAGGAACAATTTGTCAAACTTCTCTTTATCGAATCTGATAGAATATTGATGACAATTAGATGAGTTTAACTCCACCTAACGATATCATAAGTTTTAGGTCAAAAGAAAACCCAAGTAAATACCTTACAATTCTGCCTCAAGGGGAGAACAACAGCCTAACCAAAACAGTAGCACATATTTTGATAGGTTAAATAGTATATGTGTAACAGTCTAACCAAAATTGTTTTTGGTGGATGTCAGCTAGCACTCGATTATAAAGATGAAATGGTTTCAAATTTAAACATCAAGACTCAGTGCTTTGGTGAAAAATGAAATCTTAATAGCTGAAAGGAATAAAAAATGTGCTATTTTGCTTGTAAAAGTAGCCGTATGTATTACATAAGCTTGACGTTATGGTTGGCTAGTTTTAACTTAAGGACCATCAAAGTTGAATCCATCGTCTGGAAGGTAAGATATTGTGTAGTTAAAGTTTCACTGATGTGTCTCAACGTATGGGGAGGGTGGTTTACTTTGGTCGAAAACAGTCGCTTTAAGCAGTGGCAGTCCTGTCAAATGTCAATTGCTTCATTCAAATCTATAATGGGCTAAAGTAGGAGTACTATGGTCGGCTATCACGGAGGATATAGTTTGATTGATAGTAACATGCACCTCGTTTCGATTCACTATGTAGTCAATGGCTAGGTAGATATATTAATTGTTTTCATGGCTTCTACTTCTTTTTCTCAACTTAATTTATGATAATAACATTCAATATTTCACAACCACCTCATGCTTGAAAAGAAGTATATTCTCTTATCTCCGTAATCTTCCAACTAATCTTTCCGTCCTAAATTTTTGTCTCTTGTTTGAGTTAAAGATTGTTCGAAATAGTAATTTAAAAAGCGAGCCTATTAATTTTTATCAGACTTTACGTCTTAACGAGATTTATATTAAAAGTTATTGTTGCATTATTCAAAATAGTACTACACACTAAGCACTTCTTTTCTTCACATTTATTTTTCAAGTAACTTTATTTAATAATAGGGATAAATAACAAAAAGAAAATTTTTATGAAATATATAAAGGTGATTGGCTGCTTTAAAGCGAGGTGGTGTCCAACCTAATTGTTATATAAACAAAGACTTAATCCATATTTTCCTTCAAAGTCATTTGAAAAATCATTTCAATTATACATTTTTGCAATAGGCAAGGATCGTATAAAAGGAAAAACATACTAAATCCAAGCAATTTCTTATATAAAAAAAGAACATCTAGAATGCAAACAGTAGAGTTCAAAATAATTGAACTTATGAGAGTTTGACAATCTTTGATTAGACGTGTGATTAGGGTATGACCAATTGGGGGGAGATGATGTTTACAACAGTGTGAACATTAATGGCTACATAGGGGCATTATTGAAGGAACTTGATTGGCAGTTAGGGGAACAGGGAAAGGAAATATCGTCCCGCATGCCTCGGTGTTTGTGCTTCTGAGTGTGCTCGTTTCAACTTTGAACTCAACACTGGGGCGTCTTACTTTGACCTGGCTCCGCCTTTTCAACTAATTAGTTTCCAAGATCAAAGAACTTGGAAAATGCGATCACATCTTAGTTGCTGATCAAGATGTGACCCTCCTTTTCAGACAGTATCTTTTACTGTGAATCCCGTGCTCTCTAAGAGGACTAATTGCAACTGTCATTAAGGACGTATGCTTATTAAGAATTTTACTGCTCAGAAATATAGATATTGGCCCGGTGTGACGTTAAGGTTAGATCAATGTAAAGTCATCAGCTAAGAATCCCCCACTGCTATAAATAAGAAAACTCTGCACCTCTAATTCTTCGACTCAAACCAAGGCGAACGGAGAAACATCAAACATGGCTTCTCCTAAAGTTTCTCTTCTTTCAATTCTCCTACTACTATCTTCTTCAATGGGGCTGTCGTTTCCGATCAAAGACAGCTTCCTTCATTGTCTCTCCTTCACCTCTAGGTTCTCATCAACTCCATTTTCCTCTAACATTTATACTCCAGACAACTCTTCATTCTCTTCTGTCCTGGAATCTACCGCTCAAAACCTTAGATATTTGTTGCCTTCTGTCACAAAACCCTCGTTTATCTTCACTCCTGCTTACGAATCTCACATCCAAACTGCTGTTTTTTGCGCAAAGAAGCTTGGAATTCACCTCAGATTCCGTAGTGGAGGTCATGACTATGAGGGTATCTCATATGCTTCTGAAACTGAAACACCTTTTGTTATTCTTGACCTCTCCAAGCTTCGTTCTGTTAATGTCGATATTGCTGCTGGCACTGCTTGGATTCAAGCTGGTGCCACTATTGGTGAAGTTTACTACAGAATATCTGAGAAAAGCAAAGTTCACGGCTTCCCAATGGGTCTTTGCAGCAGTTTGGGTGTTGGTGGGCACATCACAGGTGGTGCCTATGGTTCTATGATGCGAAAGTATGGTCTTGGTGCTGACAACGTCGTTGACGCTCGCATTGTTGATGCACAAGGCAGAGTTCTTGATCGCAAAGGCATGGGTGAGGACCTCTTCTGGGCAATTAGAGGTGGTGGAGGAGGGAGTTTCGGAGTCATTGTTGCTTGGAAAATAAAGTTGGTTCCTGTGCCACCAACTGTCACAGTTTTTACAGTTACAAAGACATTAGCACAAGGTGCCACTAAGTTGCTGTATAGATGGCAACAGGTTGCTGCCACACTTGATGAGGATTTGTTTATCAGGGTCCTTATTACAACTGATGGAACTGGAGCTCAAAGAACTGTTGCAACTTCCTATAATGCCTTGTTTCTTGGTGATGCTAAAAGACTTCTCCAGGTCATGAAACGCAGCTTCCCTGAGCTGGGTTTGACACCAAAGGATTGTGTACAGACGACTTGGATCAATTCTGTGCTGTATATTGCTGGCTTCCCAAGTAATGCGTCTGCTGATGTTCTGCTTCAGGGGAAGTCTCTATTCAAGAATTATTTCAAGGCCAAGTCTGATTTTGTCAAACAGCCAATTCCTGAAGCAGGGCTTGAGGGGCTATGGAAAAGGATGCTACAAGAGGAGAGTCCTCTCATGATATGGAATCCTTATGGTGGAATGATGGCCAAGATTCCCGAGTCTGCAATTCCTTTCCCTCACAGAAAGGGTGTTTTGTTCAAAGTCCAGTACTTGACCAATTGGCAGGATGGAGAACAGAAAATGGCAAAACATATGGAGTGGATGAGAAACTTTTACAATTATATGGCACCTTACGCCTCGAAGTTCCCAAGAACTGCGTATGTCAACTACAGGGACTTGGATTTAGGCATGAACAAGAACTGTAACACAAGCTTCTTAGAAGCATCAGCTTGGGGTGCCAAGTACTTCAAGGGTAACTTCTACAGGTTGGTACAAGTGAAGACGAAGGTTGATCCTGACAACTTCTTCAGGCATGAGCAGAGCATCCCACCTATTCCAATTTCTAAGAGAAGATAAGGAAGAAGAACAGGGCACTGGTAGAAGTATTAACCTATTTGGCAGGTTTTGTTAATTATTGAAAGTAGTTTAACTAAGCACGCAGAAATAAGCATCCATATAGGAATGAATCGCGGTTTCAAGTTCACAGAGAAGTGATGCTTTGCATTTGTTTACAAGTTGATGTCATGGTTGGTTTCTAAAATTTGTGCAATTTTTGTGTTTCTTTAGCTTGTTGTCTCTGAAGGAAAGCGTCTATGTAAAACGGAAATGAGTTCCCATTATAAATCAATCTACAAGTGTTCTTGACTTATGTTTCAGACACTCTACTCGAGTTCTGTTAAATAACAAGCTTAAACTTCCAAGTGATAGCCTCCATCCATAAAGAGGAACTTGATCTTGTGCCTCAATCTCTAATCAAAACCATTACTACCTCAATATTGACAATCACCTTTGTTTTGATTTGATGATGTGGTCCAAGTGCCAGATCCGTTTCGATAAGGTCATTATCCTTCCAAAGCACCATAATCTGCGCCAATAATCTGGCTTCATCTTATTAAGTCTGCTTAAATTTTACTCCAGACTTCCTAGCAAAAACAAAAAGGAAAAGAGATTCAAACTCTGTATTTGTTTCAATTCTAGAGCAAAAGAGAACGTTAAAACGAGCCTCAACATGGTGTCGTACTATTTGAATCATGCAAAATCATTTCAGTTCGAAAACTATCATACGTTTCCCAGTTTAGAATAGGATAATTCAAGTCATGTAAAATAATGCCGATTGCTGGCAGCGTCCGCTTTCTTCAACAAATGACTACAGTACAAAAGCAAATATAAACAATACGGTCCAGAAGACTAGAATGCTTGGTATGGACAAGCAGCACCTTGATAGTTTTCTCTGCATGGAAACTTGGAACAACTCAAGAAGCATCGCCGACAAGCCTCTGATTGTATATCAATTTCTGTTTGCTACAATTTCATAGCAGATCAAGTCAAAGGTCCCCTACAATTGAAGCAGGGAGCTCATAAGGTGCCAATATCCGTACAAACTTCTTGTCCAATTCCAGTTGTAATTTATTTAATTATATGATCTAATTTTTATAATTAAAAAAATTCACGAACAATTTATATGATATTAACTATGATAATTATGAGTGTAATTATGATGATTTTTTTATTTACAACATATTTGATTTCCTATCTTATGTGTGGAAGGTGTATCCGAAGTCTCACTCGTAGCACACACTATATCCAATTTATTTATGTACAGTTTTCAAAAAATAAACTAAATTGGGAGGGACAAACCTTCCTTCCATATAAATCTTTCTTATTCTTTATCTATTTACAATGTGAAATATATTTAACATTTTGTGATGGTTTCTTACTTTCCTTATTGTTAGTTTTAGGGAATCCACTTATACGAGAGATTTTTATCATAGGCTTAATGAGGAAATATATTCATAGACTTTAACACCACACTTCAACCAAAAATCTTAAGGCATTAATTTTATGGGTTCTTTCCACTTATATGTCTCTCGCTAATTCTATTTCTTTTTAAAGTGAAATTCCTATTCACATTTGATACCCCAACTCTTTCTAATTTTTACATAATAATATTAACGTACTTCTCCACCTTTAATGGCCAAAAGAGAGCTTCTCCTGTGGATTTCCCATTGAGAATCCGATTGTTTAGTAGCTGAACCAAACTTTCAGTATTCAACGTTAGAAGCACCCACTGCAAAGTGCCCTTCAACACCTACATTAGGGCGACTCCCACCTGAATCATACATGCAATTGAACAGTTACATAGCTAAAAACATATAAGATTTTATACTTAAGTAAAAGACGTAGAGTTCCCTATAATTTAAAAGAATTTTGAAAACAATTCCTAATTTTCAAAATTCTTAGAAAAAAACTTTTTTAATTTTTTGCTTTTTAGAAAAACTCCTTGTCTTATATTTTAAAAATAATCATAAAATATATGCGGTATGAGTACCGGACATACACTAATCAAATATCACTAATACGATGACCTAACTTAGCTCTTAAACTCAACCATGAATAAATTTAATTTAATTTAATTTAATTTTAATTCAACTAAACTTCAATAATTTAAGATAATTATAATAAATTATTAGTTTGAATCGATTCGAATTTAAGAGATATGCTGAATAGTCATATAAGTAACATTTGATTATTCCAAGTGTAATATTCATATATAATGTATTTTGTTGTTATTTTTTATATAACTTCGAATTAGGACTTCTCTCTCTACGATTATGTTCTAACCTCTCACTACCTTTATTATCTTTCTGCCGCTTCCTCTTTTAGAAATCACTCTTCCCCACTCCTTACTCAACTGGTTCATGGTGGCAGCGACCTTTGCCTTAACAGCAGGCCGTCTTCAGGCCTCCCATATAGAGCAAAGTTAACCTTCGTTCTCAAAGGAGGACTTCCCTTCACTTTCTAGGGAGTCTCTTACAGTGAAAACTGGTAGCAATACATTGGAATTGAATCCAAATGGGGAGAAAATTCAACAGAGCCTCATCTAGTGGCAGACTGGCGACAAATTTTTTCAAAGATACACCATAAAGGAGCTTTGAGGCATTATCAAAACATGATTCAAGATTGCATCATCACACCTCCAATGGAGCTCCTCCAAGTAGGCATGAAGGCTTGGTCCACAGCCTTCATTATTTTCTTCTGGCCTAAATGCCCTGCGTTTCCAATAGTGAATGCATGGGCAAAATCACTTTGGAGTAAAAAGGGATTAGAAAAGGTTATGCCAATGGAGGAAGGAATGTTCCACATACCTTGACCTGTTAAGCACCACTTGCAGTCATTTGCCTAACCAAAGCTGTCAGCACAACCATTTGTTGCTCCAAAGTAGCAGTACTAGCTTCATTAACCTTCAATGGGTGGGGGTACTCTCGAATGCTGAATTGTTGGGAGTTAGCAGCCATGTTGGAAATGAGATTTCTAGCTTCAATAGGTGTCTTGTCCACCAGTGCACCTCCACTTGTTGCATCTACCATATTTCTTTCTTGTGGCAGAAGCCCTCATATAAATACTGGATCAAGAGCTTGACCACGCGTCGTAAAGTTAGTCAAAATAAAATAACTAGACTACTGGAGAGAGTATCCCCCGCCGTCCAGGTATTGTCCTCTTTGGTCTCAGGGTGATTTGCGGGAGTCGAACCCAGGACCTCAAGGATTTGCTGACCTCAGGGACACGCCTCTTACCATTGGGCTATAGCTCAAGTGGTAAGAGGCGTGCGTCTCAACGCAACAAAACCCTGAGGTCGGGGGTTCGAATCGCAACTCCACCCTGGCAGACCAAAGCGGATAATAACTAATGGGCCACAGTTCAGAGATTTGGGCAGATCCATAAGCGGGGCTACTCCCCTGTGAGCTTCGAACCCACCCAAACCAGATTTTATTCTTGGATCTAGCATGGATCCGGAACTAATATCTCCAAGTTTGCCATTGATCAACTGCTTTAGAATGGGGATGAAGATGCGAGGTGTAATGTATTTTCCATGCTTGACAAGCTGTTTCTCATCGTCTGAAAGAACCAACTTGATTTTTTTTCTTGAACCAGTGCTAGAATCAAGCTTCTGTACGAGCAGTGTGAAAGCTTTCTCTGAATACGGTGAGACCTCCGGGATATTGAGATCGTGTCCTCTTTGCTCGTTCCCTGAACAATCTTCACTACTCTGAGAACACTCTTCACTACTCGGAGAACACTCTTCACTACTCTGAGAACACTCTTCACTATTCTGATCATTGCAACTCCCAGAGGATTCCTCTTCAATATATTCTTTGTCACTATAACCATGCATGTTATTATACTCTGCAGCCAAGGTCAATTCTGTAACCATTGTTTTGATATTATCCCGAAACTTGTTTTGCTCATCTTCTTTCAAACATTCAAATACGCCAGCCAGGAACAGAGAAGGTTCGGTCTCCAATTCTTCTTCACTCAAGTCCTCATTTATGGCATTGTTTTGTAGCTTTTCCACTGCATTTCCCCTGATAATTACTCTGTTATTCTTTGTGATTTGTTTGTTTAGGCACCTTAATACTACGGTCTCTTCACTCTCTCCTCTTAGACATGCTATAAACTGAAAATACAGTCAAAACAAGAAGATAGACAAATAATAGGTCAATATCAAGTAAAAGGTTCTGAGAATATGTCCGAAGATCAAGTAAAAGGTTTGTAATCGACATACCTCAGACATCACACAATCTACTTCAGCAGTGTATGAACACCCTTTGCAATAGTAAACACAGAGATCAGGGTTTCTTTTCTCCTCACAATGATCACAATATTGCTCATCCTTATCATCAATGATATAATCCTCGAAAGTAAGACGATGTATGTGTTCATGCTTAATGGTTTGTGGCAATGGACCACACGGGAGGATTATATCATTGATGTCCAAACAGCAAACCAACCGTTGGATATCAAGATCACCGTGTGCTCTACCAGCTGTCAAAGTTTCAGCCCAATTGAACCATGTTTCACCATCCGACCGTGAGTTTGATCAAAACTGTTCAATGTTGAAATTTGATGATTCCAAAAGTCAATCCCAACTTTGACCACTAATTGCCGGAAAATTAGAACTCCGATCACGATTATGGCCCTTGGATATGAACTACTGCTAGTGTAGAGTAAGCCTTTAAAGTCTGAGCTCGATCGTATCACAAAACGACCATCCAATTTAAGGACTTAATCAAGACTGTTTAAAACTCTCTCCCACTAACTAATATTTTTTCTCTTCACTCTATTTTTTTTATATTCATTACACGATGCAATTCTCTTCTCTCTCTTTATATAGAAGAAGGAAGAAACTGTTAGAAATACGTTACCGCATGTTACCGGAATGGACTACTATAATCACAATTTAATTCCATAGCCGGACCACAAATTGAATTGCCTACGTAATAACCATAATGGGATG
>JANZLC010000007.1:1203492-1215727 GCA_026413385.1 Erythroxylum gracilipes
TTATGGAAAGGAAAGATAGGAATATAATGAAGCATGAGATGTTGTCGAATATGAAGGGTCATATGGATTGAGGTTGAAAGTTGAAGAATTTAAATTAGTAGTTGAATGATTATGTTCATGATAATCAAGTTTGTTTTGTGCCAAATTCCAAAGCTTGTCATAAGGGAAAATGGCATGTTCTGACTTCCAAAGGAAAACTGTATTGATTTAGATTGAATTGGACCAAGTTGCCTTGATGAGAGTTGTATTTCGTCTTTATAGCTTTCCAACGCTATAAAGTATGCAATTTTTCGATAGCAGAATTGAGAGTTATGATCATTACAATTCAGGATGTTGTATGTGATGTGTATCCTGAATAATTAGCGTATATGAAGTGATATTGGACTAGAAAAAGTTGGATTTTGGTAAGATATGAGATTAGGGGATGTTAGGATGGGTTTAGGAACCTTTGAAGGGATCTTGAAGGGCGAAAATTTTGTGAGACCCCTAGGTTACACGGTCAGCCCGTGTAAATTTACACGGGCCCTGTAATTCCGGACGCAAAAGACACTTTTCACACGGTCCCTGTATTTTGACCCAGAAAATGAAAAAATTTTAATTTTTGTTCTTCATGAATGTTGTATCCCTAGATGTTTATTTTCTAATGGTCCAAAAAAAATTAATCCGATATTGGTGGTGAAAGTGATGGCAATCGCGCCTAGAGAGGTTCAAATCGATTGAGGTTATGAACATGTTCTATTCTTTTGGGCACAACTCCCTCATCCGGCCTCCAAATGAAATGATTCATAAGGCAATGGGTTTCTAAGACATATATCTATCTCTCAATGAAAATTTGTATCATCTGGAATTGTTTTGAGCAAGTTTGTTTCAGAATAAGTGAGAGGTCGGTTAGGAGAGCAGGATTAAGGTTTGAGCTCACTTAGGATTTTTAAGCATATCTTAAGCTATAGAGCTCCAATAGAGGTGATTCTTGCTTCAAAATAAACAAGAGACATAGAACTATGATTTATATGCAGAAGTCAAATTGAGATTCTGATTTGAAGATTTCCAAATTCTATTCGCAATCAGGCGAAATGAGTACAATTATGATGACTGTTTTGTGCAGGCACACCATTGAGCAATTTGTGAGTGACTTTTTGAGATGTTATGAAAGAAAAATAATGATGGCTAATGAGGAATTAATTGAAATAACCCTATAGGGTGATATGTTCACGTCTTATGTTATGATATTCGGAGTGATCGTTGGGCTTTGGAACGGGGCCCAATAACTTCTTTATGTCTAGAACTCATTTTTTTTTCTAGAATTCTAAAAGGGTGGTTTATATTGAAAGTTAGGTACATATGTATTAAAAATGGCTTGCTAATAATTTCATTTTACCTTTATCAATTGGTCACTTAACGAGTTTTTAATACATCCGTGGTGTTATACTTTTCTCTAATATTATGTTTAAAAAAGTGTATAAAAGATGATTAGTTTACCAATATCTACTTATTTTCCCTTTTTTATTTATATATTCTTATTTATATGTATTTATTTATTTATATTTATTATTATCCTTTATGTCTATTTTTATTTTTATTTTTAGTTTCAATTTTAGTTTTAGTTTTATCTTTTATTTTATTATTTATCTTCTTCTATCTTTATTCTATTATTTGTTTTTATTATCTTTTTATATTTTTATTTGTAAGTTTTTATTTATTTTTACTTATATTTATATTTATATTTATTATTATTATCTTGTATGCCTATTTTTATTTTTGTCGTTACTTTTATTATTTAATATGTATATTTTATTACTCTTTACAATTTATTTTTATTTTTTCCTGTGGGTCTGTCGGAAATAGCCTCTTTAGCAGTTAAGAGTGAGGTCACATGTTTCTAGACCTCCTCAAACTCCACATCTCAATGGGACTTTTATTAAGATG
The DNA here is from genome assembly GCA_026413385.1 of Erythroxylum gracilipes. Lineage (NCBI taxonomy): Eukaryota > Viridiplantae > Streptophyta > Magnoliopsida > Malpighiales > Erythroxylaceae > Erythroxylum > Erythroxylum gracilipes. The sequence continues at coordinate 1,205,419 of JANZLC010000007.1, forward strand.
TTGTTGTTATTGTTTACCCTATTTTGTTAATTATTTCTTAGTAATGTTACTAGTGTAGTAGCACACTGCCATATAGTGAAGACATTTGCCATTTATGAACTGTGTGAAGTTAAAGATTGTCTTTTTATTAGTTATAAATATTTTAGAGTACTAGAGTTGTAGCATTATGTTTGTAGGGTACTGTATACTTCTTTTTTTACTTCCATTATTCTATGTGTTTTTATGTATGCTTATATTTAAGTGCCAATGAGATTACCTTGTAAGTGCTAAGGGTTATTTTAATTTTTTTAGACTTTTATTGTAAAGATGTTTAATTTTGAGCTTCATTGTGATGAAGTTTTAAGGAAGGATAGACAATGAGAGTATATTGGTTGCAAGATCAAGATGAAAAAAATATAACTATTAAGATAATTACCACGTTACTATTAAAGAGTATTGCAAAGGATGCATGCATATGGTCAATTCCATTTATTACAAGTATGGCCATGAGTCTTTTAATCAAAGAAGATAACTTGTGTTATACAATGACAAGGATATGTTGGAGATGTTTAACATAATGAAGGAAATGAATTACTCACTTGTTCATCTATATTATGTTCGTAGTTATGAAGAACTATCTATTGATGGTGAAGAAGTAGACTCTAATGATAAGATTCAAAAAGTTTATGTTGAAGAAGTGAATGATGAACCGAATTTTGATTTTTTTTCTTGTCCAAAGGAGTGATTCTTTGGTGATGACATTTCATGTAGCCTCTTGATTGGTGATGAAGAATAATTGCATGATAGAGTTGAAAAGAGAAAATTGGCTAGTGGTTATCATTTTTGACAATATTATTAATGAGATTTGGAGTGGAATGAGGTTTAGTGCTCATAACACTAGATGTGTTGTATTATAAACTACTTCTCATTGGATGGAGAGTGATTATAAGAACAACAATGAAGAAATATCAATTCCAATTACAAGTAATGATGACTTATTTTAAAATAGTTATTGGATAAAGGTAGATTATGATTTACTTTTATTATGATTTCTCTATCTTTGTCTTCTAGTTTTGTTGTTATGAAAATGTTTAGTGCTAAATAATTTTTTACGTATTTAGATAGTTAAAACTTTATGGTTATTTTTGTATGAAATGATTTAGTTTAATTTATAAAATGAGATATATTACTGCGAGCCATCTTTATTAGTCTTAATACAAACTTATTCTTGTTGGAATTTAAATATGATTTTAATTCACTTATATACGACTCAAGAGGGCTTACTTGTGAATGGATTATGGCCTAGGTAGAATAGGTTGAATACAGTGCTCGAGAAAGATCAGCATATTCGTTTTAGTGTTGGGGTGAAATCTTTTATGGGAGTTTATAATGTCATATATCTAAATGGGTGCTAACATAGACAGAGATACGAGTTAACCAACTAGATAATAGATGACTATGAATTAAGAGAGTATAATTTCAGTATCTAAGAGGTCCTATCGATTCAAAAAATATATTTGTTGTAAGTTAATTATCATGAAATTTATCATGAAATTAAAAGTACTACTAGGAGAAGTATTCATCTAGACATAGTTATTTGATTTTATTCTCTTCTCATTAATTGGTTTAGCATTTATTTCTTGGGTTATTGTCAAATCAATATTAGTTTTTGTTTTATTTTATGATCTATTATTATCAAAATCTTTAAAAATGGCTTTTTATTTACTACCCTTAGACTATTTAACAGTTTTAATGTTTTCTATCCATACAGCTTCCTCATGGAATGAACACTTACTTACCAACAATAGGTATACTTGCCTGAGTTAATGAGGAATAGATCTAAAATAGGAAAATTTTGGTAATGTTAATTGTAACACCCCATACTAGGGGTTAGAATATTAAAGAAATTCAGTGCATTTTATGCTTTGCATATTTGAATATTTGTTTACTTTTGCATAAGCATTCACATATAATTATTGTGCATGCATTCATGACAATTTTTTCGGGTAAATGGATTTGTAAATGTGATTAAATTGCAGAAAACTCACCGGGGACTATTGGAATTATTTAAAAAAAATTTGGAATTATTCCAAAAAATTTTGACAAATTTTAGGAATTTTAGATTTGGGATATTATTGGACTAGGAAAATGTTGAAAATGGACTAATGGTAATGGGACATGTGAAAATTTCAATTGTTAACACATGTATTTCATGCAAAGTGAATACGTGGTTTAAGCTTTTGGTTAGAAGAACACTCTAGCTTGTCTCTGTTTTTGCTTATTCACTAAAATCTCACTGCTGAGGAATTGTTACTATTTCCAACGAAGATTACTATTAGAGTTTTTGTTGAAACAAGTAAATAAATTTAATGATATTTTGCTGTGTAAATGAATGCATGCATGTGAAGGTATAGTAGTAGAGTTCGGAGAATACATGTCCTAAATGACTCAGATGAGGATTTGAAACTGTGAATGTGGGAAAAATGCTTGAAATTTAAAGTTGCATGTGTGTTAATTAGATTTTGATTCTAAGTTTGAAGTTTAGATTTATAAATTATGTGTGTGTACTGATGAATTAAGAAAATGAGTTAGAGGAATTGTTTGCAAGTATTGGAGTTAATTGATGTGAGATTGAGTTTCTGAAAAAGTTACAGTAGAGAGAGAGAGAGAGTTGAAGATGGTAGAATATGTGTATGATCGGTTTTGGTGTTTTGAGTATAAACTTGAATTTAAGTTGTTTTGGGGCTAACTTGAGTTGATATGGAAGTGAGCAAAAGGGATAAATGTAAGGGTATAAGTTTGTGACAAGGAATTAAGGAGAAGAGAGGAAGAAGATGATTAAACGCAGTAAAATTCGCCACGGCCAACTCTCATTGGTTTGCTGCTACCAACTTGAAGGATTTCATTTCTGTGAAAGTTCGCCGTGGCAAACTTTTAAGAAAATTGTGAGGAATTTTGCTCTCTGGAAAGTTCGTCACGGCGAAGTTTCCTGATAGCTTGAACATACATCGGTATTTTAGGGATACAAATAGTCTGAAGAGATTAACTTCTAATTCCACCTATAATAGTTTCAGAATCTGATTGAAAGTTGAGATAAGAATTATGCTGAAGCTTAAGAATAGTCTAAAATCTTTTTAGTATGACTTTTAGTATACTAAACCAAAATTGATGAACTTGGTGTCAATGAAAACCTAAGACAAATAGGAAAAATTTCTAGAAGGAAGTTGTATCTAATTACCTCACCTTCTTGATGAAAATAATCGAGAAAAGTGGACCTGAAGGTTGTTTATGAAATAAATCTAGATTGAGGAATTAAGTATGATTTCACATGATTGATAATGTGACAAGATTAAAGGTAAGAAACCCGAAATTTGTCATGAACATGCATCATACATATTCAGTATACATGAATGTGTATAATTGAATTTATAATTGTGTACAATAATGATATGTGTTTGTATTAAATATTTTAAAGGAACCCATCGAGCAACTAATTCCAGATATTGTCTGGACGTCAAGACAATAAGCAATAAGGGAGATTTATTAAGTAAATTTTAGACGGTAATTTTTGTAAATAATTTATATGGTCAAATTTGATAGGTTTGCTTTGACTGTTTTGTTTGCTACTACTTTTGGTCCATTAAATGATTTGCAAAGCTGTTGGATTTGCATGTGAATTGAATTTCACACATTTCTATTTTGATTCTGTTAAGTCCTAGTTATGGGTAAATAGGCATGCCTAGAAGGGTCTGCAGCTGCTTCTGTGACACTTCAGTGCCTTCTATTGTTGATACTTCGGTGTCTTCTGATATTGACACTTAGGTGTCGAGACTTCGGTCTCTTTTGAGACACTTCAGTGTCAAGATTTCGGTCTCTGCCGTATAAGTCTCATTAATTGTTTCTGTAAATGGATTTAGTAGTCTTATAATCTTATACTCTGATATCAGTTTGATTATGACATGGGCTAAATTGTGTTCTTTTTTTTGAAGGGTTTATACCATTTTGTGTTGTGCAATTCTGTTACTTACAGAACTCTGTTTCATTCTAAATTTCTGTATCTGTTGTTGAATTATAGTTTAGTTATTACTCACTAAGCTATATGTTTAACACGATTGATTTGCCCCGTGTAGGTTCTGAAAAAGGGACGTAGGAACTGAGACAAGACAACCGTGATGGCCAAAGGAGTCCGATTTTTGTTTTGTTCATATGTATTTTGAGATTGTTTTTGGACTTATATCTGATGTCTATAACTCCTGAATTTTTATTTTAATGGGTTATAATAACCTTAATTCAGGTTGCTTTCTGAAATTATGTTATGGATATATGTTTGTTGAGATTCTGGTAATGAATATATAAAGTGTTTTGCATGTTTTGAATTGCTTCGTGTTCAGTGTGTTCTATGTGTGTGGCACTCGCAATATCCTCCCAGGGGATATTAGGGCGTCACACCTTTTTAGTATCAGAGCATGGTTTAGGCAATTCTAGTTTAACTAGCGCTTAACTATTGCTTCTATTTGAGTGTACAAGTTGTGCTTTGGCCTAATACGGTGCCCCATGTTTTGTCTATAGAATTAAAGATGGATGGATCTCGGTAAGTCATTGACGTGGTTGCTGAGAGTAATAATCCTGGGCAATCTCGTCCAGTGATATCTAGATCTTTTGGAGATGATCAAGGAGAAGTTGAGGTGCCACCTCTTCCTACAGCTCAAAGAGAGGCTTTGGTTACGTTATCCCAAGATATGATGACATTGTTGCATTGTATGACAATACCCAAAGTTCCAATTGATCAGCTAAGGAAGTATAGAGCTGAGGAATTTATTAAGACATCTTTGGAGGAATCTGAAAGGGCTAAGTTCTAGATTGAGAAGGTGAAGAGGTTGTTTGATGAGATCAATTATCCAGTAGAGCAAATGGTGCACTGTGCTGTCTCCCTTCTGCATGGAGCAGCTTATGAATTATGAAAGCTCGTTCTGAGGAGTCCTCAGCTACCAGTGCCTCTGACTTGGGATTTCTTTGCCCAAGAATTTAAAACTATGTGACAGAGGCTTATAGAAAGGATAGGTGGAAGCAATTTCTAAATCTAAAGTAGAGGAGTTTGTTAGTTGCTGAGTACGATCGAGAATTTAATCTACTTAGTAAGTATTCCTTTAAATCTATACTTACCAAAGAGTTCCGATGCCATCAGTTCGAGGAGGGATTGCATGACTCTATCAAGGAGCATTTGGAAGCGTTTAATCTGTTGCAATAAGTTACTTACCATTAGTTGGTATAAGCTGCGATGAAAATAGAAAGACAAGAGATGATCTGGAAAGAAAGAAGTCGAAGAAGAGGCTTTACTAAAGGAGGCCAATCCTTGAGGAAACGAAGTCAGGAAGGTACTTCCTCTACACTGGAAGTTGCTTAGAGATCTGTGACTAGGGGAAGGCAACAAAACTTTCCCACATCGACTGTCTCTAGTAGGGGTTCCTCTGAGGGCCAAGGTTCTGGTGCCCCAGAGTGCCCACACTGCTCTAATCATCATTGGGGTGTCTGTTGGAGAGCTACAGGTGCATGATTTCATTGTGGCAGTACAGAACATATGATTGTAAATTGTCCTCTGATACAGTCTGAGATAACGCAAGCTGGTAAAGAGGTTTCTCATGCATCAGCTGGGAACAGAGGCCGAGGTAGAGGTTAAGGAGGATATAATCAAAACAAAGCTAATCTGAGTTCCCATTCAAAAACTGTTAATCGACCAACTGTGCCTGCTGCTTCGGCTCGAGCTTATGCATTGAAAGCTCGTGAGGATTAGGATGCCCTGGATGTCATTGTTGGTATGGTTTCTCTCTTTGATTCTGAAATGTATGCGTTAATTGATCCTAGATCTTAACATTCATATATCTATGTTAGAGAAGTGTTTGATAAAGAGATGCTTATAGATCAGTTAGAGTATGATATCCAGGTAACCAGTCCTCTGGGTATTAGTGTGTTGGTTAATTAGGTGTATAGGAATTGTCCAATTATGATTCAAGAAAATGATTATGTAGCATATCTGATCAGATTGCCATTTCATGAATTTGATCTAATTTTGGGTATGGATTGGTTATCCAAGCATCGGGTAGTAATTGACTGTAATGCTAAGATAGTTATATTTAGGAGACCCGATCAGTCTGAGATAATATTGCAAAGCATCCGTACTAGCTCCCTAGCTAATGTGGTATCTACTATACAAGCCCAAAAGCTTCTCAGGAAGGGTTGTAAAGCATATTTAGCTTTTGTGGTTGATTCTAAGAAGGAGGGTGATAAACTGCTTGATATTCCTGTAGTGAATGAATTTTTAGATGTATTTCCTGAGGAATTACTTAGACTCCCTCCTGAAAGGGATATGGAGTTATCTATAGAAGTTATGCCTGGCACTACTCCTATATCTAGAGCACCGTACAGAATAGCTCCGATTGAATTGAAAGAATTAAAGGTGCAGTTACAAGAGCTTCTAGATAAGGGATTTATTCAACCCAGTGTATCATCGTGAGGAGCACCGGTGTTATTTGTTAAGAAAAAGGATGGCATACTACGGATGTGCATCGATTACAAACAGTTTAATAGAGTCACAGTAAAGAATAGGTATCCGTTGCCAAGGGTTGACGATCTATTTGATTAGTTGAAAAATGCAGGAGTGTTTTCGAAGATAGATCTGAGATCAGGGTATTATCAACTTGGGGTAAAGGATGTGGATGTATCGAAGACTACATTTAGAACCCATTATAGACATTATGAATTTTTGGTAATGCCATTTGGGTTAACTAATGCTCCAATAACATTTATGAATTTGATGAATAAAGTGTTCTGGCCTTATTTGGACCAGTTTGTTATGGTGTTTATTGATGATATTCTAGTCTATTCTAGGAATGAACAAGGCCATACTAAATATCTCCAAATTATGTTACAAACCCTGCGGAAAAAATAGTTGTATGCTAAATTGAGTATGTGTGATTTCTGGCTTCGGGAGATATCATTTTTGGGGCATGTTGTCTCTTCTGAAGGAATTAGAGCTAATCCTAGTAAGATAGAAGCGATTTTTAAATGAAACCTACCACAGAATGTGACAGAAGTGAGAAGTTTTCTGGGTCTGGCTTGGTATTATTGTCAGTATGTTAAGGGATTCTTGGTAATAGCATCCCCTTTAACTAAACTGTTATGGAAGGGAGTGAAGTATGAATGATCTGATGGATGTTAGAGTAGCTTTGATCAGCTAAAAAGTATGCTTACTGAAGCTCTTGTATTAGTTTAACCTATTTTTGGTAAGGAGTATGTTTTGTTTAGTGATGCATCTGGAACTGGTTTAGGTTGTGTTTTGATACAAGAAGGAAAGGTAGTTGCTTGTGCCTCTAGGCAACTAAAGACTCATAAACAGAACTACCCTACACATGATCTAGAGCTTACAGCGGTAGTGTTTTACTTAAAAATTTTGCGGCACTACTTGTATGGTGAAAGGTTTAAAATTTTCACAGATCATAAGAGTCTGAAGTATCCGCTTACCTAAAAAGAACCTAATTTGAGATAACATCATTGGTTAGAACTATTTAAGGACTATGATTGTATTATGGACTACCATCCGGGTAAGGCTAATGTTATAGCTGATGCCTTGAGTTGAAAGACCATCTCAGCATTATCCCTTAAGCAGAATAGATGGAAATTGGGATCTGATGGAGTTTTGATGGCTCAATTGAAAGCAAGGCTTACTTTGAGACAGGAGATTTGTGACATTCAAAGAGCTGATAATAAGTTACAACAACTTATCTTGGCTACTGAGGAAGGTAAATAGTTTGATTGTTCTGCGCAAGGTGATGGTGAATTGTATTATAAGGATCGGTTGTGTGTGCCAGCTAATGATAAATTGAAGAAGAAGCTTTTGTCATGAACTTGAATTGAAGATGAATTTCACATGATTGATAATGTGACAAGATTAAGGATAAAAAACTCAGAATTTGTCATGAACATGCATCATACACATTCAGTATACATGAATGTGCATAATTGAATTTATAATTGTGCACAATAATGGTATGTGGTTGTATTAAATATTTTAAAGGAACCTATTGAGCGACCAATTCTAGATATTGTCGAGATGTCGAGACAATAAGCAATAAGGGAGATTTAGTAAGTAATTTTTAAATGGTAATTTTTTAAAATAATTTATAAGGTCAAATTTGATAGGTTTACTTTAACTGTTTTGTTTGCTACTACTTTTGGTCCATTGAATGATTTGCAAAGCTATTGGATGGGCATGTGAATTGAATTTCACACATTTCTGTTTTGATTATGTCAAGTCCTAGTTGTGGGTAAATAGGCATGCCTAGAAGGGTCTGCAGTTGCTTCTGTGACACTTCGGTGTCTTTTGTTATTAACACTTCTGTGTCTTCCGTTATTGACATTTAGGTGTCGAGACTTTGGTCTCTTCTGAGGCACTTTGGTGTTGAGACTTCTGTGAATGGATTTAGTAGTCTTATGATTTAGGGTTTAGGGATCAGTTGGATTATGACATGAGCTAAATTATGTTCCATTTTTGAAGGGTTTATACCCTCTTATGTTGAGCAATTTTGTTACTTACAGAACTCTGTTTTGTTCTGAATTTCTGTATCTGTTGTTGAATTATAGTTTAATTATTACTTACTAAGCTATATGTTTAGCACGGTGGATTTGTCCCATGTAGGTTCTGAAAAAGGGACGTTGGAACTAGGACAAGACAACTGCAATGGCCAAAGGAGTCCGATTTTTGTTTTGTTCATATGTATTTTGAGATTATTTTTGGACTTGTATCTAATGTCTATAACTCCTGAATTTTTATTTTAATGGGTTGTAATAACCTTAATTCAGGTTGCTTTCTGAAATTATGTTATGCGATGTATGTTTGTTAGGATTCTGGTAATGCATGTATAAAGTGCTTTATATGTTTCGAATTGCTTCATGTTCAGTGTGTTCTAAGTCCCAGGGAGTATTAGGATGTCACATTAATAATATATAAACTATGCACACAATCACCATGTTTTTGATGATGTCATCGAGGAAGCAACCAATTTTATGAAACCTATTTAATATTTTTCTAGTCTTATATAGTTTTTCTTACTTTACTTTATTTGATTTCTTTTTATAATTTTTATTTTTCTGAATTTTCTGTATTCCTTGTTTTTGTTATTTTTATTTATTTTTGTTTGTTTTGTTTTCAGGAGTAATTATGGTGTATGAAAAAAGGCAAAAGTTTGTATTTCTTGAAGAAGATCCCAAACTTGACAAAACTTTTATTCTGAATTAAAGAGAGTAGATCAAGCCATTAAAGATTCGCCGGAGTGACCCCCTAAAAGGATGGAAGAAAAAAGGAGAATTATGATATAGTGTGCTATATAATCACTCATTGGAACATAATTAAGCATTGTAAGCCAAACCTAGATGCTCACCATTTTGAGATTAAGCCTAACATAATTAAAATGATTTAATATAATGTACAATTTGATGGATTACTTTATGAGTGTCCCATTTTACATATTGCAAGACTTTTTGGAGATATGTGATACATTCAACATTAATGGAGAAACTAAAGATTCCATCAGGTGAATGTTATTTCCATTCATTTTGAGGGATCAAACAAAATAGTGGTTGAACGTATTACTAGCTAGATTAATAAAAAGTTGGGGGGTTTAGATTTGCAAAGAAGTCCATTATCAAATAATTTACACCATCTAAAACAAAACAAAACAAAGATATCTCTTCTTTTTAGCAATTAGAAAATGTAGGTCTATGTGAGATATGGGATAGATAAAAAGAAATGCATTTTAAGGAAAAACATGAAATTATAGGTGGTAAATACAACTATATTATCTAATGAATAAAGGTACAAGTTATTACAAGTGCTACAAAAGCATAAAAGTTCTTTAGTTTGAAAATTATTCAATACAAAAGGGATTAACCTCTAATATTTCATTTATAAAATTTTGATAGAGGAAGGAAATAAAACTTCTATTGCAACCATAAATAAGATTAAATCCAAACATAAGAAATGCTATAAAAGCAAAGGTTGTAAGATTACCTAATTTAGGTGTGATCTATCTTATTTTTGATAGTTCATAGATAATCCATGTAACATCCCATTACTTATGGGAAGGTTAGAATGGTAAATATAGGTGTGCAATAAGAGTTTAGAAATGCGTTGTTTGCATGCTCATGCATATTGTGAAATACACATGTACGTAAATAATGAACTTTTTTGCACATGAAAAAAAATAATTGTACATGCATTCATGAATAATGCCGGGTATAATTAAATTGATTTGTGAAAATTTGAGAAATTTGAATA
>JANZLC010000007.1:1215827-1237332 GCA_026413385.1 Erythroxylum gracilipes
AAAAAAGGGTCCCATAAACATTCATATGCATTGGATAAGTGTGTTGGTTTAGTTGATTAGCAAAATCGTCTATGTGTATATGAGAATGGGATATTTGTTCCTTGTGTAAAATTGTGAAATGATGGTTATGTGAAATTGTGCAAATATTGTTATGTGAATTGATGTGTACTTGATTTGAGTGAACCATCGATGATGGTTAACTCATTGAGTTCGCAAAACTCAGCAAAATTGCATCATTGTTTTTCAGGATCGATAGGCGACTATTAGCATTTGAGTGGCTCCGCTACCGTGTAGAGTGTGATTGAAGTGAAGCCATGGCACAAAGGTCGGTCAGCTGGAATATTTTTGGATGGCATAGTTAGTTGTGTAAATGTTTTCCTCAGTTTGGTAGTACTTTTGTATTAGGCTTTGTAGATGTGTATATATTAAGGATTGACAGTCATACTGTAAATTGACGACTCCAAGTATTGAAATGAGGAAACTGTTGGTTTCAAAATATTATGGATTTTCTATTGATGCTTTATAAGCTAATAATGATATGATGCCATGGGAGGTTATGTAGTGATCGATCGTAGTGCGCCTTTATCGTAGGATATGTACCGGCATGACCTCCGGGCATCCTGGTGCGTACCCTATGGTAAGGGGGCGCTACAATCCATATGCAAGTAGTACCAAAGAAAAGAGAAATGATATATAAGAAGAATGATTTGGTCCTAATAAAACATGTTAATAGATGGATAGTATGTATCAAGTATAAGAAATTAAATGATGAAACATAAAAGGACCTTTTTTTCTTTCCTTTCATTAACCGAATGTTGAAGTAATCTTACGGTATATGTATTATTCCTTCTTAGATGGGTATTGAAGGTAATTTCAAATCCCAGTTCCTTTAGAGGATCAAGAAAAATCCATATTTACCTACCAATATAAAACATCCACTTATCATAGGATGCCATTGAGAATATGCAATACACTAACAACATTTTAAATGTTCATAATGAAAAATTTAGAGGAAATAATTGAAGAGTTAATATAAGTATTTATAGATAATTTTAAATATTGACTGTCATGATAGATGCATCCTAATAAATGTTTAATGAACTATGTTTTTATTCCCATATTGAATGATTTTTGCTTATTATTTGAGAGTTTTACAATTTTTGTGGCATTTATTTTATTTCAAATGTGTTTTCAGGTCTTAATTGCCTACAAGGATCTAAAAGAGGAGAAATAGAAGGAAACCATGGCATAAAGTAGAAGAATGGGAACTATTTTTGAGGCACACACTTGTGTGAGTAATATATCTAACTATATAAAGGGACTGTGAGGGACTGTAAATGTGTAAAGCTTTAAAAAAGTCTTTTTTGTTTGTTTGTAGAGCCATCGCCTTATAAGTAACATACATGACTATTTACCTTGCCTGTGTACGCTACTGAGAACATGTAAAGTCTAATATTGAAGTGTTTTTGAGATACATGGTCACTTACATGACTGTGTGACTAACCATATATAATCTAGAAGCCCCCTGATATAAAAGGCAATTATGAAGAGGAGACGAGAAAAAAAAGCGATTAAAGTCAGAAGTTATGGTTAAAGTACAGTTGAAGACATAATTCTGAATTTGGGACGAAGAAAATATGATGATTAATTTAAGAGATCCAATATAAAGCAAACTTTCATCAAGGATTCAAGAGGATTTCTTTAGAGAAAAGGGGGGATATATATATTTATAGATTCTTTTATTTCTAATTATTCTTCTGACCATTTAATATTTGTTTCATTTTCTATGCTTAGGAGCTAAGTTTGATTAGTTCCTAGGTAGGATGAACACTAAGGTGGGATGGATGCTTTAATTGATCCTTTATTTAATGTAATTTAATTGATTCATTCATTAAGATCTGATTGTGGTTTTTCGATGTATGTATGTTTTGATTAATTAACCTTGATAATAAGTAAGTACACGGGTCATTCTCATAGTACTTAAGGTGTTGATTCAATAAGGAAGGATAATCTAGTCCTAAAATCTAAGGCCAAAACAAATCGTAGAAATTCAAATGTCATGAAACTAAAATAAGAATGTAATTCAACAAAGTAATTTAATTCCATAATCAATCACAAAAATATTAGCAAATTAGCAATTGCAACACACCCTCAAGAATCAATCTAAGGAATTACCAATTGAGAGAAAGGTGGTTTTACTAATCTTTAATGCTAACTTAATCAATTATGAATAACTGGATTATTGGTTTTAAACTATCCTAGGGTTGATTACTCTCTCTCGGGTTATAACCATTAACCCTAATTTATAAACCTTAATTAAATGATGGAAGTTGAAATTTCTGAATTAACAACCTACCCAAAACCCTAATTAGATCTGAAGTTGTCGAATAAGCTATTCGAAACTATTGCCAGATCTCTTTTTGTATAATTTATTGATTTGATTTAATTCTCATTCTATTAAACCACCTAACTCTCATTGGCCTAATTTATATTTTGCACTCAATTCACCCTCTTACTTAGTTTATTTCTAAATTATGCAATTGTAGAAATTAAATCATAATAAATCCAATAAAACATAAATAGTCAATTTTCATTAAATCAAAACTAAAACCCCAAAATGTGTGTCTATAACATCTTCAACATCCACAAAACCTATCATCAACTATCATTCTAATTCTATAAAATAATAAAATTGAAAATAACAGGAAATTCTAAATTGAACTGACAACGTGAGGCAACGATGCTAGGAAACTCTTGATCTAGGAAGTACATTGATTCGACTTCTTCTTCACTTCTCTTCCTTCTTCTCTTCCTCAATCTCTTAATAATTCTCTCCAGGTTTTCTATCCAAATTAGTAAATGCAAAAGCTCTTTATTTTTTTCCTTCTTGTTTTATTTATGTTCTTTTGTCTTTAGGGTCGAACTAGGTTTTATTGGGGTTCGAAAGGTCTAAAAATTTCTCAAAACGTGAAGTTTGGAAGTGGTTGAATGTCTACCCAATGCAAGCCACAATTATGGCCTATTTCTAAGCCTTCTGTTATGTTCGTGACATTTAGGCTATAATTGTGGGCCAACTCTGGTGCTTCTGTCATAATTGTGGCCTATTGGGCCATTGTTTTAGCCATAATATCTTTGAAACTTCTCTGTTCCTTAATGTTGACCCTGAAACACTAATAAACATATCAAGGTACCTCAAAAACATAATATTTAAGCTCAAAGACTTATACTGATCCATAAAACACAAATAATGAGCAAACTAACACAATTATATTCTAAACACATACTGAATGATTAAATTAATAGCTAAACACATATCAAACTATGGCTTAAAACATGATCCAATTTACACTTATCAACATCCGCACTCTTTAACATTTGTTTGTCCTCAAGAAAACAAAAACAATTGAACAAATCAAGAAAAAACAAAGCAAACATATGCAATAATGAGACAATGGCTTCAACTTAGTGAAATAAATTTAACTATAAACACAATCCTTAAAGTCATTCTAACTTATTAACAAGCAAAATCTGCGTCTAAGCACCTTGGACTAAATATACAAACTAATCAAAATTTTAATGTTAAGTCTATTTACCTCTATGACTTGCACACACACATTGGTAATCATATAGTCAAAACAAAAATGTAGTTATTCCTTAGTAGGTTTTCATTAAAAAATCAAGCTACTAATAAGTTTGGTAGGTTTTTATTTGAAAACATTCTTATTTGTTGATTTTTCTTTAAGGACATGACTCTAGTCTTTTTATGCGAAGGCAAACATTTATGATGAATGTCGATCAAGTTGCTCAACTAAGTTATACTGTTATTAAGCTGCTTAGGTGCAATGTCATTATAGTCTTTTTATGCAAAGGCATACATTTGTGATGCGTGTCGATCTAGTTACTTAGTTACATCACATTCTCAACTGGCTACTAGCTCTATTCCTTTCCCAAAGGCAGCATAATAGTTATTTTAGTTAAAATTTATACAACTTTTTTCTTTTCTTGTTTCCTTTTTTAGTACAAAATTTTGCCCACTTTATTGCTTTAGCTAATCATTCTCATGAAAATGTGCTAATAATGCCACTTATTTGATTGACCTAAAATTATAAATGAGCATGGAAAATTCTTAGGGTGAATGGACTAACATCGTATCCTAATTAACCAACATATTTAGTCCTAAGTAACTTAGGTCACTAATTGCACAAGCTAATAAATCTTGGTAACCTAAATGGTTATGTTTAAGGCTACATCTATCCCCTTAAGTCCTAGCCATTGATGCATTCACACAATTCACTTCGTGTAACCTAAACAAACTATCATACACATTGTCCTTAATCTGAGAAGGGTACATAAACAAACCAGGGGGAAATAAAACACAATATAAAAATATAAAAAGAAAATACTAACAAAAATGAAAAGAAAAGGGTTAGAACACGAAACCGTGAAGGTGACTGAGGTAGTAATGGTCTCAGAGATGGAGATCCAATGTGTTTAATACTGAGCTAGCTTTCCTATCATATAGTTAATTCAAAGAAAGTAAGAGAGTTAGTAATCCCAGTTCATTTCAAATCATTAAAATTTTATTTTTGAAAATTGAAACAAATCTAACTACTCAACAATTTAAACCTAACTACCTAACATGTTAATTTATGGTTATTAGCTTGACCTTGTATCATTGGAAACTTAGCCACAATCAATTATAAGCAGCTTGCTTCCACCCTTCTTGTTTAACATCAGTTTTGTAGCTTGTAAGTAAGCTATAAATTGTAAAATGATTAGAAGGACAATATTGATAAAGTTGAGAAAACCAATTAATTTCAGTAATATTCATTTCATTAACAAACTGTCAATAAAATATGGAATAACAAAACTCCCTGAATCTTTCATCGAATCCAACAGTTTGTCTTATATGAAGGTTAGTTGCTCTCTTTCTTCCTTAATTACCTTCATTTCCTCTGCTTCTTCCTCTTCACGACCAAAGACTTTCATAGCTTCTTTAAACTCGATGTTTGTTGTCATATATTCTTTATCCTTTTGTTCTTTAGAAGATTCAAACACATCAATGATAAGGTTCTTTGGTCATTAATCAGAAGGATAAGGCTCTTTTCATAGACATCTACCCAAGATTCTTCGATGTTCAAATATGGTATATCAAGAATTGGTGAATAAAATGGAGGGTTGGCATTCTTTTCTTCATCCTCTTTCTTCGTCTCTTGGTCTTCAATAAGGTGGGGCTCAACTTGGTGTTCCACTGTTTTTTTTTAGCTCTTCCCCATTCTTAAATATGATAGCCTCATATTGCTCTCGTTGATATAATTTTATATTTCTCAGAGAGTCTTCCACACTTCTATTACAAAATTTATGGGAAAGTTGTCATACTTGAATCTCCATATTATGAATACAAGCGGCATGATTTTCCCTTACTTGATCAAAGTGGTATTCTAGTATCTTTTAGTTCTCTTCCATATCTATGAGCTTATCCATGATTTTGTCCAATTTGGACTCCCATGAACTGGACTCATCTTACTGAAATTCAAATAGGTCTTGATGTCCCATACGAGTACTTGCATTATTGGACTAATAAAAATTTGGGTGGTTTTGCCATCTCGTAGTGTACATGTTCCAATAAGGATCCTAAAATCTAAGGCTAAAACAAATTGCAGAAGGTTTTACTTATCTTTAACGCTAACCTAACTAATTATGTATTACTGGATTATCAGTTCTAGGTGATCCTAAGGTTGTTTACTCTCTCTCGAGTTATAACCATTAACCCTAATTTATGAACTCTAATTAAATTATGAAAGTTGCAATTTCTTAATTAACAACCTATCCAAAACCTTAATTAGATTTGAAGTTGTCTAATAAACTATCGAAAAATATTGCAAGATCTCTCTTCGCATGATTTACCGATTTGATTTAATTCTCATTCTATTAAATCACCTAACTCTCGATAGCCCAATTTAATTAATTTTCACTCAATTCACCCTCTTAGTTTATCACAAAATTATGCGATTATAGAAATTAAGTCACAATAAATCTAATAAAACATAAGCAATCAAATTTCATTAAATCAAAAATAAAACCTCAAAGGTGAGTTTAGAACATCTTGAACATCTATAAATCCTATCATCAACTATCAATCCAATTCTATACAATAATAAACTTGAAAATAATAGGACATACAAAATTGAATAGACGATGGGAGGCAGCAACACCGAGAAACTCTTAATTTGGGAAGTACATCGAGTTGACTTCTTCTCCACTTTTCTCTTCCTCAATCTCTCAACAATTATCTCTACGGTTTCTCTCCAAAGTGGCTGAAACAAAAGCTCCTTTTTTCTGTTCTTCTTGTTCTATTTATGTTTTTTTTGTGTTTAAGGTTGAACTAGGGTTTTTTCGGGGTTTGAAAGGCCAAAAAATATCTCAAAACGTGAAATTTAGGAGTGGCTGCGTATCTCCCGACGCAGGCCACTATTGTGGCCCTTTAGACCATGATTGTGGGCCAATTCTAGTGCTTCTATTACAATCGTGGCCTATTTTTCCATGATCATGGGTCGTTGTTTAGGCCAAAATATCTCCGAAACTTCTCCGCTCCTCGATATTGACCCTGAAGCACTAACAAACACATTAAGGTACCTCAAAATATAATATTTAAGCTCAAAGAATTATACTAACAATTAAAATACTTAAAGATAAATAATTAACAAACTAACACAATTCTAACATAAACACGTACTAAATGATTGAATTCATAACTAAACACATATCAAACTATGTACTAAAACATGATGTAATTTACACTTATCAAGATCTAATCATGTGTTTCTATTATTGAATTAATATGTCCATGAAATTAGTTCAATATCTAATTTCATATGATTAAGATTGATAAATCCTCTTGTATGAATAGATCTACCATAACTAGTAGGAGGTGTATGTAAACTAGAGTTAAGTCAACATAAATTCTCCATACTAGGGTTAAACATAATAGAGAAATTCACAAAATGAGTAATGCAATCTTATAGGTTTTGACCAAAAAAAGGTTTTAGTTAATCAACCAATGATTATTTGTTAATAGTCTTAAGAAAGATATTAACATAAGATAGGAATTTCCATGGTCTAATAATGAAATTGCATAATAAAGGGTAATACTTAAGAGATCTTAGGGAGATTCATTACCTAGGTACTAACTATTTGATATTGGATTAATCTTTATGTTATATTTATTTTGATTCATTATTGTGTTAAATTCTAGTTTAGATTAGTTTTAAACTAAGTTGTCATATTATTCAATGGTTATATAATAGACACATACGAGATATTTAAGGAGATGATAAGGAAGTGCCCACATTATGGTTTATCATTGTGGATGCAAATACAAACCTTCTATAATGGGATAAATCAAATGATGAGGCAGATAATAGATTTAGCGATTTGGGGTACTCCAAACAACAAAATGCCAAAAGCAGCTTATGGCCTTATTAAAGACATGATGATGAATAATTCTTATAGCAAGCCAATAGGAGTATATGATGTAGATGCAATTATAACACTGACTAACCATGTTGAAGCACTAAGTTGGAAGATCTATGGATTAACTATGAGTACTCATTTATTCCAAACAATGCAATGTGAAGTGTGTGGGCTGGGATGGCTTGGTCAAGATTGCATGACACTATCACTTGAGAATAGGTATTATATGGAGAATGTTCTTAGACCTTAGAATA
The DNA here is from genome assembly GCA_026413385.1 of Erythroxylum gracilipes. Lineage (NCBI taxonomy): Eukaryota > Viridiplantae > Streptophyta > Magnoliopsida > Malpighiales > Erythroxylaceae > Erythroxylum > Erythroxylum gracilipes. The sequence goes on from JANZLC010000007.1 coordinate 1,223,555, forward strand.
ATCCATATAGAAATAAATATAATTTGTGATGGAGGAGCCACTTAAATTTCTCTTGGGGGAATTAAGGGCAATTAAGGAAAAGCCCTCCACTTGGATTCCAGTAATACCCACTTTAAGAAAAAAATGTCAAGCTTAAAGGACATTATGTCAAAAATTCTTCAATATTCAAAAGCAAGATTTCAATCTATAGAGATGTGTCATTGACCAATCAAGAGGCTTCTATACATAACTTGAAAACTTAGATCGACTAATTTACTAAGTTGATTTTTGAAAGACCACAAGGGGTTTGCCTAGCACTAAAGACAAATCCTAAATAAAATATCACCCTTAGAAGTGAAAAAGAGTTGCATGGGAGAAAAAAAAACCTAAAAGAAGAAAGAAAGTAACACTAAGAGTCAAGAGGAGGTTGAAGGTGAAGAGCACCTTTAAAAGTCATGAAATTTTGGCCTACCATCCCTTATCCTGCTGAAGTGAAGAAAGATCGAAAGGATGAGTGGTTTGGTAAGTTCCTTAAACTTTTTAAACAACTCTAAATTAGCTAACCCCTTGTTGAAACTCTTACAACCAAAGTATTTGAAAATTTTTAAAAAGTTACTAGCAAAAAAAAGGATGTTGGAGGAGTTAGTGAATGTGACATTGAGTGGAAGGTGCTTAATGATTCTTCAAAGCAAGCTACCAAAGAAGTTTAAAGATCCAAGTAGTTTTACTATCCCTTGTGAAATCGATAGCTTAAAAAGATACTTTAGTCGACCTAGAGGTTGGTATTAATATGATGCCTTATTCTTTGTTTAAGAAATTAGGATTAAGTGAACTAAAACCTACTAAGATAAGTTTAAAATTAGCAGAAAGATTTGTAAATCTTAGAGGAATTATAAAGAATATACTTGTGAAGGTTGTTAACTTCATATTCCTAGTTGATTTTGTTATTCTTGATATAAAGGAAGATATAAAGGTACCACTCCTTATAGGTCAACCCTTTTTAGCCACTTATAGGTCTATTATTGATGATAGTGAGAGCAAGCTAGTGTTTAGGTTTGGAATGAATCATGTGTTTCTATTTTTTAATTAATATGTCTAGGATATTAGTTCAATGTTTGATTTAATTACACTACAAGAAAAATGCAGAGTGGCCACAGAAATGATTTTGTTAGAATTTAGCGACGGAAAGATAATACTTATTGGTAAAGTTGATTCATTTAGCGACGAGCAAAATATCTATCGGTAAAAATGGAGGAAATGGTGGCGGCAAAATTTGCGTCGAAATTAGTGATGGAAATACACGTCTGTCGACAGGACTATAAGAAAAGTAGAAAATTGCGATGGATTATTACCCATAGATTAGTTACTTTCAATAATGCAGACAGATTTCATATATCAATCGATAATATTGTCGAGGAAAAGGAAAAGAATTAGCAACAAAAGTATAGGTTGTGGGTAATGTCATTGGTAAAAGTGTCTTGTACGTGGATGTTACCATTGTAACAAAATGATGTCGCTTTTAAATAGGAAAAACGTCGTAATTAGGTTTCGGCAGAGAGCATTTTGTTACATTCCAAATGATGTCGTTTAGAACAAAGACGACGTCATAGGGTTGAAATCCAAACGACGTTATCTTGGTTCCAAACGGATGCTATTATGTTAACCAAAACGACATAGTTTGGTTGTGAACTAACAACATCGTTTTGGGTAACTTAAATAGTGTTCTTTAAGTTGAACAAAATGACATCGTTTGGATTAAAACCAAACGATGTCGTTTTGGTTAACGTAAACAACACTATTTAAGTAACCCAAAACAGTTTTAGTTTAATTAAAATGCAGCCCTTGCACACCCAAAACAGTTTTTTGAGTTGATTACAAATTTATATCCATATATTTTTACTGTGATAACAATTAAATAATGCAACTTAGTACAAACAATAAGAATACCATAAGTTGTAACCATTTAGAAGTCAAATGTTTTTTTGTTATAAAACTTATTTATGATATTATTAGGATTAAGTATATGTTACTTAATCCACTAATTAAAGGTTAATCCACTAATTAAAGGACTATGCCTTAATGTTAATAAGGGACATGTTACTAACATGAGTATGCCAAAGTCATTTATGCTAATAATTAGCCTAGTTGTTAATTTTACTCCTATATAAGTTTTCAGTTAATGTAATTCAATTGCATCATTTATTATATGATGATCATCATTGCATAGTAATGAAGATTATTGTTTTTTTAATGCATTATTTCATAGCATATCATAAAGATACAAATTCCTAAAATATGTGTTAATCTTAAGTAATTAAATGAAAACAAGCATAGGATAAACTATTGACTTTTAACAATTAATAAAATAATGCTTTTATATATATCATAAACTTTTATATAAATCATTGGTATAATTTATATGATAAATTAATTTCTCAATATAATTGCAAATATGTATAATTAAATACAATATTGTAAACATATTACTCGAATTTAATATATTTGATTAAAATGTAAATATCATTTATAGTTTTTATTACATTTAATTAATAATTAATTACCAATTTGTAATTATTATAATTGAACTGGCATTTCCATCTAAATTTTATATTTAATTCATTGTATTGATAAAGTATAAGTAATAAATTATTAAGTAGGTAAATATATGTTTATTGATTTGTACATACATTATATAAATTAATAAATTATTGATTAAATTTAGATAAAAAAATTTATATTTTGAATGTACATGTTGTTGATATTTTACAAATTACAATGGCTTGATCAAGTTTCGAATAATATTTTGAAAATATTATATTTAATTATGCATATTTGCAAAAATATTGAGCAATTAATTTATGATATAAATTATACCAATGATTTATATAAAAGTTTATGATATATAAAAGCATCATTTTATTAATTCTTAAAAGTCAATAGTCAATAGTCAATGATATTAGAATATAAGCCTTTATTGTTCTGATTTAAATAAAAGGTACGCATCTTCTTCTTCTCCAAAAAGGATCTCATGATTCATTATTCTAAAGGCAAAATTTTCATACTTTATTAAAACTAGACATACACCCTTTCATTTATTTTATGGTTAAATTTTTAATGAAAATAAAACCACAATATTTATCAGTTTATTGAAATATTAGAAAAAACTAATTGGAGTGTATATATCTATTTAATAATGTCTATAAACCATTTTTAAAGTATTAAAATATATAATTCTTTAAAGCATAAGTACTCAGTATAAAGAAGATGTGTATCCTTTTTTATTATTTCAAGAACCAACTTATTCCATATAAACAAATGTATCATATATGTGCTTTTTCATAGATTATATATAGAGTGTACAAAGAAATATTTTGATCTATTTCCTAAGTATAAAGAGTTTGATAATCAGTCAAAGTAAAACGGATCAAACTCATGGAGTCCAATTTTGGATTATGTAACTTATCAATTCGGGTTGTGAAGATTTATTTATATTGTAATGAGGAAATTAAGTAATACATATGTAGATACTAAAAAGTAATACAACTAGTCTAAATGAGTATGACAACTATACTTTCAAAGAGAGGCAATTGGCATAGTGGAGTTAGAAAACTCACTTGAAACACAAAAATACAAACTCTTTTAAAATTTGTCCCCCTGTACAGCGGTTAGGTACTGGTCCATTTTCAACTATTTTGGACTTTATATATGTGAATGTAAAGGCCTAATAGCAATTTAAAAGTCTATAGAGCTGACAATTGTGCACAAAGTAAATAAGCTTTATCTCTATCGATCCAATGAAAATAGTTAGAAAACTAAATGCTTTAAAGGGGGTTCAATATGAAGTCCGAACATTATTGCTTTTTCTTGACTAATTTAGTTGTTTTGTTTTTTGTTTTAGTTTAATTAATAAAATCTAATTTCTTAAGTTATCAGCTAATTAAGGTTAATAAACGTAATGACATATAATTTGGAGACCTAAATTGAGTTGCGATTACTAGTGAATATAGAAGTGTAATTTTATTACAGGAATGACCTTTTTTTGAAAAGGGGGATGTCCTCCTACACCTACTCAGCTATTTTTGCATACTCACACCAAGAAACATGACGGTGTGACATTCGTCAACAGTCGATGTAGAGAACTTAATGTATATGAACTTAATGCCTTATTATTATTTCTTTTATAATCATTTAGTTTTACAATTATGAATAAGCTCTTACTAATATAAACATTGGTTTTTAATAGAACCAACTATAACAAACCATTCAGTGCCAGTCTCAGGAGAAACAACATGTTGATGAGACTCAGACGTATTTTGATGTTGTCGGTCGTAGGAACCATCGTGGATGGGTATTTGGGCTAGGTTCATTTGCGAATACTTATTATTCACAATCCTCCATATCCAGTACAACAACATCTATTAGGCAAGTACAATCGTCGAAAGTCACCGAGCTTCGGGCCACATTGGATATGCTGACGGAGAAGATGACTCACATGCAAGAGAAAATGGACCAGATGGCTCACTTACAAGAGCAAATAGAGCAGATGGCTCAACTACCATAGGAGCTGGATTAGCTGAAGGGGAAAGGTAGCACCTCTGAGCACCCTCCATCACGAGGATATTAGGATTGATGTAGTCATTTGTTTTGAATTACAAAGATATGTTTTGTAAACTTCAATGTTTTTATTATCACTTAACAAATTTTGAACTTTATATTATCAATTAATTTCTGTTTCAACAAATTTAATATATACACAAATTAAATTAATATGCGTAGATAATTCACAAATGTTTAAATTATGCATTTTTATAAGATCATTAAACAAATTTTAATGTTGGGATTTCTAAAAAGGTTCTAACTACCAAGAATTCTAAATAATGCTCAAGCAAGCTAAAACTGCATTGAGAAGCAACTGTTATCTATGGTATTCACATTCGATAAATTCAAATTGTACTTTGCACCTTTCATAGTCATTGGCTATGCGAACCATTCATCTCTAAGCTACCTTCTTTGTAAACATGATGTTAAACCCAAACTAATTAGATGGATTTTGTTATTGATGGAATTTGACTTAGAGATTATAGACAAATGTTAAGCAGAAAACCTAGTAACAAATCATCTATCATGTAAAAATAATCCTAATTTAGAGGAGTTGGATGAATGAGATATCGATGATAACTTCCCTTACTAGCAAGTATACTTCACATAGGTATTTGGTACTTTTCCTTGATCTATAAATTTTTCTAACTATTTCATAACAAGGATTCTTCCTAACAAATCTTTCATATCAACGAAAAGATGAAATTCTTTTCTGATTGGGAATATAATACGTATAGGAAGATACAATATTTAGAAATTTTCATATCATGTTATAAAAGGATATGTTCCAAATGAAGATAAGGAGTTTATAATGAGATATTGCCACTCAATAGTGGTAAAAGGTCAACTTAGGGCTAATTGAATAGAAATAAATTTTTTGCTAGCATATCTTTATTGGAAAAGTATATCTAAATATGCACAATTATATATGAAATATTCTATTGAATGATAAAGAGTTGGTAATTTATCTTAGAAATAAGAAATTCCTCTTACTAACTTTTTTTCTTGTGAATGAATTAATATGTAAGGAATTGATTTCATGGGCCCATCCTCATAACGAGCAGGGGGTAATTGGATCCAACATCTGATAAAAAATATTGTTGAATGTTGACAACGGAGAAAAGGCCTTCCACAGGGCATCCAAATTTTGAATACTTGTTATTTACTACTGAGGGGGAGCCTAAGAATTCGCAAGAGGTTGCATCCTGTGAAGACAAAGATCTTTGACTCGTAGCTATAGAGGAAGAGATGATTTTTTTGAAGAAGAACAATACATACGAGCTTGTAAAGCTTCTAACAAAAAAAAGGCATCGAAAAATAAGTGGTTGTTTAAGGTAAAGAGAGATGGTAATAAGCTAGTAAAGCACAAGGTAAGATGTTAGTGAAAGGATTTAGTCAAAAGAATGGTATAGACTTTGATGAAATCTTTGCATCAATAGTCAAGATGACCACAATCCGAACACTTTTGGCTCTAACTTCCTATTTGGATTTTGAACTTGCACAATTGGATGTTAAAACACTCTTCTTGTATGGGGATTTGGAATAAGAGATATACATGGACTAGTAACAAGGTTACAAAGATAAAGGCAAGGAAATTTTGGTATACAAGTTGAAGAAAAGTCCTTATGGCTTAAAACAAGCTCCAAGACAGTGGTATCGTAAGTGAGAACTTCCATCATGAAGGAATTGAACTTATGACACAACTATCTTGGAGCTTGTTTTAAGCTATATAGACTTTTCTTCAACTTGTAGAGAACTTTATCATTCTTCTTCTTTATGTTAATGATATGCTGATTGTAGGTCAAGACATTGGTAAAATCCAAAAGTTGAAGGAAGATTTGTCCAAATATTTTGATATGAAATATTAGGGCTTGCAAAGCAGATTTTATGCATGGAGATAGCTCCAGATAGGAAGGATAGGAGATTGTGGTTATCTTAGGAGAGATATACTGAACGAGTGCTAGAAAAGTTTAATATGAAACATGCCAAGCCAGTTAGCATGCCACTAGCATCTCACTTCAAATTGTGTAAGCGTGCATGTCCCTCAACAGGAAAAATGATTGCATAATTTCCTCCTATTCAGTTCATTCATTTTTGAACATTAAATACAAAAGCTTGTTTATGATGAATATTCAAATTGAATGACACCTATATTATAACTCATAACTTAGTATTGCCAAGTGTTCTACACTATCTTTATTTAACTAACTAGGAATATTTCTCATAACGATGCATAATCATGCATCCAAATAGGTTAAGTTGTCTTTCTTTTGGCCCTTTTTTTTTTCCACCAATTCTATTTTATTATGTTCGTGCATCTAATACTTGAAATCGATATGAAATAAGGTGGATAGAGAATATGCCAATTATTTCATTGAACTGTAAATCTACATTGTTTTGAATTTTTTGGTTAAGGCATTAATTAATGAACAAGGAATTGAAATAAAAAGACAGGTCAAGCAAATCATTTAAGAATCACACCAAAATAAAGGGACTTGGGTGTGGATATTGGTTGACTTGATTTGTCAAATTAATATCGTTAATAAAAAAATTAATTTCAAACTATTTTATAAAATTTTAAAAATTAAAATATTTTAATAATTTTAAATTTTAAATTAATATTATAAAATTAGGTAAAATTATATTATATATTTTATAACTTACCCTTTTTATTAGTTAGAAGTAACATCAAAATATTTGTAACCAAACGGAACAAAAGGAAAACTAAATTATCCTGAAAACTAAACAGGATCAAGTATACTGTTGAAACCATTGATTGACTTGGAAAGCTGCGAAATAAAAAACTCATTCCACAATAGTTAATATATTTATTATGTCACTCAGAATACAAGTGTCCTCTCAAAGCCACAGATCGATCGTTATAACAAACTACGAACTGCTGAATTGACAACTTATTCATGAGGTTCGTCCTAGTACCCACTATGAAGAAAAAGGCGGAATACTGTACTTTGTTCATTTCTAACATAATTAGTGGGATCAACTGCAGTTTTCACTTGCACCAATATACAGAAGTTATTTTTGAAGTACTTAACACCCCAAATGCTTGCTGTCTCGTACCTGGTATGGCCTGGGAGGTTTGTTCATAGATCCAGATCTCTATAATTGACATATGCTCTCTGAGGATTCTTTGAAGCAAAAGGAGTCATGTAGCTATAGAGTCTCCTAAACCAATTAATATGCCTTTGGGATGTCTCAGCACTTCCATCATCCCAACCCACATTATATCCCATTTGGTATAAGATACCTGCTCTATGAGGATATGGTATGCTAGATTATGATATCTCACTCATTCTTTCTCCAAAAGGTGTTAAAATAAACCAAACTATCTCAACATTTTCTCCAATCCTTGTCCATATTTCTTCTATCACCGCCAGAGGTACAGGGTCCGTAAAATAGTCAATTGACTGTTTGAATTTGTGTGGAAATATAGAAGCATTGGTGAGCAGAACATCAGTGGACAAATTGCCTGTGAATCGTGAAGCAAAGCTAATTTGAGCCTCCATCTAGCTCATTTCTTTGCAATCTTCTTTCATCACTCCAAGCTCTGGGAAGCCCTCTTTCACCAATGAGAGAATTTTATCAACCCCACCTAGAAACAAGGCATTGAAAAAAGTTGTAATGGTGTTGGTGTTACTCCCTTGGCTAGAACTGTCTTTGTTTATCATAAGTTGTATCGTTAGGTCCTTAGGGAACAGGCTGGCCACTTGTTGCCATCGATGAAAAAGTTTGGCTACATTTTGTTCAAGTGTGTTGAGTTGAATTTTCTTGTGCAGCCTGAAATGTTGAAGATGGTGGAAGAGTTAGCAATGTCAATGAAAGTTAGAAAGAAGAGGAAGCTGAAAGGAAAGCTAAAGGACCACAGAAGCAAATGCAAATTGGAAATGTTGATCCTAGGCATAATTCGAAGCTATATGGATCAAAGCAATGAAGATTAGGTTCGGAAGAATGGAGATCAAACTCTGATGAAGGAAATTCAATGCAAAAGGGAAAAAGAAGAGAGAATGAAAGCAGCCATGGAAAATCCAGAAAATGCAACATGAAGAAGAACAGAACAGAAAAGTGCAGAGGAGGAAAATAGCAAAAGTCTGAAGCAAGATTCCAGGAAGCTTAATCAGTGAAATCAAGTCTTGTTAGATCTAAACAGCACACATGTAGTTGGAGCATCTCAATCTCTTGGTTGACAATTAGATTTGCATGCCAGGATATTGGTTGCTGCAGAATCAAATAGCTGTTGGAAAAAAATCATTTACTGTTCATGTTGTTAAAGCTTCAGTTTTTACCAATGTTAGTTTTAGTTATGCTAACGACAAATGAAGTTGCTTTTATGTCTTGCCAAATCAGGAAATGTTTGTACTATTTTAGCTTTATTTGTCAGATTAAGTTTTTGTCCTTCAGTTTTAGTTTTCAAGTTGTGTTCGAATGAGATAGAGCTAAATATAAAGCTCCTCATTCTTCATCTTCGGGTATGTATGAAAAAAAATAGAAAACCTTCAACATAAGATCATTTATTCAAGTTTCAATTTTCATGTTATGTTTCATTTTGATTTCCAGTAGCAAGTTTTGAAGTTGAATAGCAGAAGTGGAAAAGAAGCATTAGCTGATGTTTTGTTTTGCAAAAGATCCTGAAACTAGCTTAGGATTAGAATGAGAATGAAAAACCACAAAACTCACTAATATACACATTTTCAATACAATTTTTTGATCTGCTTGCTTTGTCAATTTAGTTGAGTTTCCAGAAGCAAGTTAGTTCACTGAGGAGTGAGTAGCTGAAGTAGCATATACACAAAATAGATAGTGTTTCTAAAGTCTCAAACACAGAAGTTGACATTTTGATTTCAATAGGGAGAGTTACATCCATTTCTTAAACACATCAGTCCTTTAGTCATACATTCACAAATTTGTGAGTAATCTGAGTTGCTATATTTGGAGATACATTATGCACTTGAATACTAATTGAGCAGCAGAAGCTGCAGCAATTTAATCTTGTTGAAGCTTGCATGAACAATACTGAAGGTGCTTGACGATTTGCTTCAACCATCATTCTCGCTCGACAGGTTGTGTTGTGGAGGTTCCATCTTCAACTCTCGGAGGGGCATCTTCAAGAGTGGTATCAGAGCTTCAAGGTTCACTTAGTCTGGACCAAACCAAGCCATGACAGGTATGAATCCTTCAATTATGAACTTGCAACATGTACAGGTGAACATACCGGTGCTGATTGGAGACAATTACAAGGCGTAGGCTATTCGAGTGGAGGATGGCCTTAGGATCAATGACTGTTGGAGTGTAGTTACTAAAGGAGTAGTAGAAGAACATGGAGCCACAACACAAGAAGATTTGACAAGATTGAATCAAGACAGGGATAGAGATTTCTGATCTTTGGTTTTCTTAAGATCGATGGTGAGTGAATCTATATTGTTGAGGCATGTAAGTTGTAGGAGTGCTAAAGAAATATGGGATACACTTAAAATAGAGTGTGTGGGATCAGCTCAAACATTAAGACTGAAGAAACAAGCAATCTTGAGAAGCTTCGAAAACTTTTCAATGAAGGATGAGGAGAGTGTATCAACAGTAAAGACAAGATTTCTGAACTTAGTGCAGCAACTGAAGGAGTTCGGGGAGAGCACAAGCACAGAGAGGTTGGTCGATAAGTTCCTGAGCAGATTTCCATTGAGGTTTAAGGCAAGTGTAGCACCGGTGGAGTGGAAATTCTCAAATGATCTGGAATTAGTTACCTTAGAGCAAGTGTTCAATGTTCTGAAAATGCAAGAGAAAAGACAATGTTATAGAAGAGAAAGGGAATAGTTTGCACTAAAGGCTGAAAGGTTTAAGACACCAGAAACCCCTCCAAGCTATACACAAAACTAGAGTACGTTTGATTCAATACCTGCACAAGTTCAGATCAATCCTCCTAATCTGCCTCATAACCATCAAATTCCTCATCATATCAATACCTACTCTCAGAACCAGCTTTATCTAAACCATTTGTATCCTCAAACACAATATGCTCACAAATTTCATACCAAAACTTCTATAACACAAGCTAATACCTTGGACACAAAGACACCCGAATGCAAGGAGGATCAAGAATGACTAGATTGGGAATGTTTGTAAATTGCAGGTTTTATGGGAGAAATAACCATGCTACTGAAGAATGGTTTTGGAATGATAATGTTGAGTGTATTTTTTGCAGGAAAAGAGGACATACTAGACAAGCTTGCTATGAAAAATGGATGAAGGAGCAACAAAATCCTCAAAGTTCACTCTTTGGCAAGCCACCTCCAATACATCCTCTCCAAAGATCAAATACCTCACCAAACATGATGCCATCTCAACTATAACCTTACCAAAATTCCTTTGAATCTCAAATACGCCAAGCTTACTTTGCTGGAAAACCAGAAATTCATCAACCATCCCAACTAGATCAACCTTGCATAAGCCCATTTCCAATTCCTCAACAGCATATGTTTCAACCTCAATTGCCTCAACCCTTTTTGATCCCTCAACCTTATGCCTATTATCCTTAAATGACTTAGCCAAATTCATCTTAATCAAGTGTAATGTATCAGACTCATTCTCAAACTACTCAAACACCAATGCCAAGTCCATCAAGCCAATAATCTCAAAGTACCAATCCGATGAATAACTCCATATCATATTCCAAACCAGAAACTCATTTAAGTCCCCAAGACAACTTGCCAAACATGTCCAAAACTGTACCTGGACCTTCACAGACCCAAAATCAACCTAAGGAAACCATAACCGAAGAGAGTGTTTTTGTAGCAGAAGTTTGTGAAGATCTGAAAATGGAGTCTGCTGATAATGTGTGTTAATCAGAAGTGGAAAATGAGAAGCAATGTGAGTAACTAATAGATAGTGGTTGCTCCAACCACATGACAAAGAAGAAGGAGGGATTTATGGAAAAGAATGAAGGAGTTAATGATGTGGTTAGGATAGGAAATGGTGAAGTTTTTCCTGTTACTTAGAAGGGGTATGTGAAATTGGATACAAGAGCAGGAAATACAATCCTTGATGAAGTATATTACATCCCTGAGCTTGATCAAAACTTGATTAGTGTTGGTCAACTATTAGAAAGGAGGTATAAGGTGCATTTTAAAGATGGAATGTGTAGGATTTTCAATGAGGAAAGTGAACTTGTGCATAAGGTCCCAATGGTTAACAGAATTTTTAAGCTTAAAATGCAAGAAGTGGATAGAGCATTTGCTACACTCTTATTGACAGAAGTAACACAACTTTGGCATCGAAGATATAGACATGCAAAATTGGATTATGTTATTGAGATGCAAAAAAATGTTTGGTTCATAGTATGCCACAATTGAGCAACAAGTTGAAATCTGTATGTGAGGCTTGTGTAAAAAGGAAGAGCCATGTTCTGCCTTATCCAACAAGTGATTGGAGAGCAACCGAAAGGCTATAATTGGTGCACACTGATGTGTGTGGACCAATGAATACTGTATCAGCTGGAGGAAGTAAGTATTAAGTAGACTTCATTGATCATGCATCAAGATATTCATGGATCTATTTTATGAAAAGCAAAGATCAAGTGTTCGGATTGTTCAAAGTTTGGAGAGCTGAAGTCGAAAGCCAATATGGAAATAAGGTGAGATGCTTGAGAAGTGATAGGGAAGGTGAATATGTCTTAAATGAAATGAAGAAATAGTTCGAAAATGAAGGGATATTCCATCAATTTGCTATTGCTTATTCACTACAGCAAAATGGAGTATTGGAGAGAAAGAATAGGAGCATAATGGAGATGGCCAGATCAATGTTGGTTAGAATGAAAGTGCCAAGAAAATTCTGGCCTGGAGCATGTTATACAGCAGTGTATTTACAGAACCGATTGAAGACGAGGGCATTGGATAGGAAGGCTCCATTTGAGGTCTGGTTTGGAGTGAAACCAAAGGTGTAACATTTGAGAGTCTTAGGATGCATAGCATATATGCACATTCCTGAAGCTAGAAGAACCAAGTTAGATGAGAAGGAAATTAAGGGGTGATGATGGGCTATAGTGGAGAGTCAAAAGGATATCAGATTGACAATCTAGAAACAGGGAAGATGCTGGTGACTAGAGATGTAAGATTTGATGAAAATGAGGCATATAAGTGGGATGAGCTGATTGATAGAAGATCAGGAAAAGTTGGTGTTGAATTTCCATTAAATGATACAAATGTATATGAAACAGCAAGAGAGTATAGAGGTGATGGATCTCAGGAGGAGACACCTCACTTGGATCCACCTAGCCCAGATGGTATTAACAACGATGAAGCTCAGGAGAAGCATCTGTCAAGTCCTGAAAGTGGAAGAGTGAGCTCTGATTCTCAAGAAGTCTCATCAAGCTCAAATAGTGCTCACAAAACAAGGGACTTGGCATCAATTTATAGAGAAACTAACCCTATTTTTGATTTCAAGTACAAAGTAGCAGATGAAGAAGAAACTAATGAAGCTTTGTCAATTGTTGAATCTGCCTTGCTAGTAGGTTTAGAGCAGAAAACATTCAAACAAGCAATGAAGCAAGGAGTATGGAAGAGCTCTATGGATGAAGAAATGAAGGCAATTAAAGCAAATGGAACTTGGCTGTTAGTGGATTTACCAAGTCCAGAAACCAAAGTTGTGGATTTGAAGTGGATATTTAAAGAGAAGTTAAATCCTGATGGCTCAATCAACAAATACAAGGCAAGGCTAGTTGTGAGGGGATATAAGCAAGAGTATGGGGTAGACTATACAAAAACCTATGCTCCAGTTCCAAGGTTAGACATGGTGAGGATGTTGTTGGCACTAGCAGCAAACAATGGGTAGAAAGTGTAGCAAATGGATGTCAAGAGTGCTTTCTTGAATGGAATGCTAGATGAGGAAGTTTACTTAAAGCAACCCGAAGGTTATGTGAAGGAAGGGGAAGAGCATAAGGTGTATAAGTTGATAAAGGCATTGTATGGCTTGAAACAAGCTCTAAGAGCTTGGTATTTAAGAATCAACAACTACTTGATGTAAAATGGATTTAAGAGAAGAAAAAGTGAAGCAATATTATATGTTAAGACCTATATCGAAGGGAAATTGATATGCTCCTTGTATGTTGATGATTTGTTGCTTATAGGGACTGAAGATAAGCTTGTGAGTGAGTTCAAGGATTCAATGAAATCAGAATTTCAAATGACTGATTTGGG
>JANZLC010000007.1:1263871-1279627 GCA_026413385.1 Erythroxylum gracilipes
AAATCATGTCTAATCACCTCTAAGGCATTAGAACACATTTAATTCAACCACCATGGTCATATCCATCCAATGGACTCAGTTTTACACACTTAAAAGCTTACATGTCGGAAATCTCTAAGATTTCGCATACTGATGAACTCTAAGTTAATGTAAGGGCATATAACATTTTATATCACTGGCATACCTACCAAAAGGACTCAAATACATCTTTTAACTCATATACAACCATGTATATATCAATATATAATAGTATCTCCAAATACAGAACAACAAAAAGTGCTTAGAAAGTCCGGCGTTACAAGTCCTCCCCTCCTTAAAAGAGTTTCGTCCTTGAAACTCGTATATCGATGACAAAAATAAATGGGTGTACTGATGTCTTATAGTATCCTCAAGCTCCTATGTCATCTCCTCGACCCTGTCGCTCTTCCAAAGGACTTTAAATGTGGGTATCCCTTTACTGCGTAATCTCTTGGTCTATCGATCCAAATTTTGAACTGGATTCACCTCAAAACTCAGGTCTTCTCTCAGCTCTACTGGAGGTGTCTCCAAAACATGAGATGGATCCGATAAGTATTTTTTAAGCATCGAGACATGGAACACGTTATGGATCTTATCCAAGTCTGGTGGCGATTCCAACCGATACGCCACAATCCCGACACCCTCCAGGATACGAAAAGGTCCAATATATTGAGGGTTTAGCTTCCCTCGACTTTGAAATTTGATGATACCTTTCCATGGTGATATCCAAAGAAAAACTCTATCACCAACTGCAAACTCAAACGATCGTTGCCTCTTATCTGCGTAACTTTTTTGACAATCCTGGGCGACTTTTATCTTCTCTCGAATGACTTTTATCTTCTAAGTGGTGAATTCTATCAATTTGGCTCCTTCGATTCTGGTTGTACGAACCTCATCCCAACACAGAGGTGTCCTGACTTCCTCCCATAAAGTGCCTCGTATGGTGGCATACTGATACTTATCTGATAACTATTGTTATAAGAAAACTCTATCAAAGGAAAATTTCGGTCTTAACTTCTTTAAAATTCCATCAAACATGCTTTCAGCATGTTCTCCAGTTTCTGAATGGTCCTCTCTAACTGACCATCGGTCTGAGGGTAGAAGGCAGTATTAAACTTCAGTTTAGTCCTTAAGATTACTCGAATTTTGGCCAAAATCATGAGGTAAATCTCGGATCCTTATCTGATGTTATAGAAACTGACACCCCGTGCAGCTTCACAATCTAATCGATATACAGCTTTGCCAATCTCTCTAATGAGTAATTGTGTGGATAGGCAGAAAATGTGTAGACTTTATCAATTTATCCACTATAACCTAAATAGCATCGTGACCCTTTAATGTTCGAGGTACCCCGATTATAAAATCCCTCATCACATGCTCCCACTTCCATTATGGAATAAGTAAAGACTGTAACATATTTGCTGGCTTCTGATGCTTTACCTTAATCTGTTGACAAAGAAGGCATCTGGCCATAAACTCCGCTATCTCTCTCTTCATCTTTGACCTCCAATAACTCTCTCTAAGAGTTTGATACATCTTGGTACTACCAGGATCCATAGCATAAGACAAATTGTGAGCTTCCTCCAAGATAGCTCGCTTGGGTCCCTGGTCATTCGACATACAGACTCTGCCTCTAAAAACTAATAACCTGTCTTCTCTCAGTCTAAACCCCTCACTCTCTTCGGATAACAATTTCTCCTAAATAACTCTTAACTCGGGATCATCAGCCTCAGGAAAAGCAAAACCTTGAGGGCTTGGCTGGGCTAAGGCCCAAAGCGGACAATATCTGTAAACGGGTGATTTGGGATGTTACAAGTGGTATCAGAGCTAGTACCCGAACCGTTGTACTAGCTAGGCTGGGCCCCAAAGAGGGTAGGGCCCTAAGGAGCGAGTGATCTAGGATGTTACAAGTAGTATCAGAGGCAGTACCCGAACCGTTGTGCTAGCTAGGCTGGACCCCAAAGAGGGCAGGGCCCTAAGGGGGGTGGAGAGTGTGAGATCCCACATCGGTTGGAGAGGGGAACGAAGTAAGCCTTATAAGAGTATAGATACCTCTCCCTTACAGACGCGTTTTTCATTGCCTAATGCACCATATCCCCATCAGAACTCCGAGGTTAAATGTGCCTGGGCGAGAGTAGTTCTAAGATGGGTGATCTCTTGGGAAGGCCTCGAAAAAAAGTAAAATCGTGAGGGCTTGGCTGGGCCAAGGTCCAAAGCAGACAATATCTGTAAACGGGTGATCTAGGATGTTACAAGCGGGCAATATCTGTAAGCGGATGACCTGGGATGTTACAAAAATATTTATGTCACAAGTGAATAGATTTTTCATTTGATACACTACATTTATTTCCAACATTGCTATGAATAATAAGCAAAGTTTTATCAAATTCATTATCAATTTTCAATTTATATAAACCATTAAAAGAATAGAAAAACCAATAAATAAAGTGTTCTTAACTAAATTGAAATAACCATATCCAAAATATCTTTTAAACCCAATAACATCAAGTTTTAAAATGGAAACTAGATTCTTATAATTGAAGATACATAAATGTTTTTTAAAAGTTCTAGTTAATAACCAGAACTCATAATTAAATAATAAGTCCTTATACATTCAATTAGAGCATTCATACAATTTCTTACAATTATTGGAATGCCAAAACATTTTTAATAATATTTCTCAATAAAGAATGCTTATAGCTATATAATTTTTGTAGATTTTGAGGTCTTACTCTTCCCCTATAATCTTGTATATGATATCTCACCTTTATATGGTAAATAAATTCAAGCATATTAGTGTAACTTGAGTCAAACAAATAGAACTTATCTAAACTTATAAGAATATAATATTAAAAAATTAATAAAAATGATTTTCAATTATTATATTTATTAAAATTAATGTTATACCAAGTAGAGGAATATGATATCAGTTCATTGAATTTTTTATTGTTTCTAAAGAAACTCTAAAACTATTTATAGCAGCTTCCCATTTAACTATTACAAATGTGAAATAAAAATCAAATGAGCAAAATGACATAACATTTTAGGTTGGTAACTTGCTCTACTATAATCAAATTACTAATTAGATTTAAGTCTATTAAACTTTTTAACTCATGACATAGGTTCAAAAAGATTGCCTTGCTCATTCTTAAATTCTTATAAATCCTTGTATGATTCTTATTCAGAAGTTTCAATATCTGACTTGATAGAGTATAAGTTCTACATAATTGTTTAAATAAATGAAAGTATATGTACTTTTCCATAGTTAGAGAATCAAATTCATTTTAGTTCTTAACAGGATATTCATGACAAAAATAGTTTTAAAATTGCTAACTGAAAAGGAAAATCTATGTTCCAAATGGATACATACTTATCATCTAAAGGAATTAGTTTTTGGGAACTCAAACAAAGCCAGTCACTATCTTAAACACTTATTCAAATCCTCAAGCTCAAGGAACATATCTGTATAGAGTTCAAATCCAAAATTGAAAAATGGAAAGCTTACTAGTCCTTGGTATGACAATTGGAGTGAAAAAGGACTTTTTTATCTTATCCCTATCATTTTTCATCTAAAATACATGACGAAACCCAATGCTAAAGTGGAAGAACTAATTAAAGACAATGTATGGTTTATAAATCTTAGAGGTTTTGACAGCTTAAAGGAAGCAATTCCTAGATATATTCCAAAGAAGGATGTGAATGATGAAGTCACTTAGACTAGGAAATTAACTAATAGATTAGCCTGTAGAACTTAAAAATTGATATGGTCTCACATTCCCAAAATTGTTTTTATCTCTTAGCTTAAAGTGATAAATAGATTAAACACATCAGATAAGGTTAGATGAGCAAAACCATTAATCCTTAAGGCTACCTCTGTAACTTAATTTAGAGATAAGAAGCCACCTCTTATATGAAAGTTAGTTAGATGAATATCAAGATAACATATAACTATTCTTGTATAGAAATTGGATGGGAAAATATGGAACACTAGATCTCTACTGCTTCACTCCCAAATCAAGATCATCTCTTATTAAAAATGGAATTCTACACCTTGGTATATAAAACCTGGAAAGAAAGGAACCTTAGGAGATTCAAGCACAAAGAAACAAGTTCTTTGACATTCAAATCCAACATGATGCATAGCATGAAAGAGTTAGTGTTGTATTACTTTAGTGAAACTAAACTCTCTAGAATTGTAACAATTAAATGGGATTTGAACTAGGTATTCGTTAGCTCTCTAACCCTCCCATTTAGAAGTCGTATACTTGGGTAAATGTTCCTAACTCTCCTGATTATGCTAGCCCCAATGAGCTCACCTAATTGGTAAGTTATTTTGGTTGTAATACACAAGGCTTTGCCTTTTTTGGAATATAACCCTTTTAATTTCAAAAAAAGTTGTCTTTTATTATTTCATCATTTGAATTTGATTTAAAATATGATAAAGGGGTCATGTATCTATTTTTACTATCATTTAATAATAAATAGAGACTTTAAAATATAAATACTAAAACTGTTCTTAAATAAAAAACATAAATTTAAATAAGTTCATATAAAACATTCATTGGAAAGGTTTATGTATATCATACATTTACGATGTTCAACTATAGAATATTCCTTGACATAAAATGTCTAATCTAACAACAGCTCAATACTTTCTAAAATGAAAATATAACTAAATAGACAAAGTTCAACCCATCTTCCTTATATCTAACATGTCCATTAAAATATCCTTATAAAATAGATAATCACGAAAAGCCTTTCATACTTTTGATATTGCACACACTTAACACTTAAATCATGTAAATACTTTAAACATTCCTTGATTGTGTTAATCTTTTGATTAATTCATAAAGCTTTAAATCTATTATCTTTAGCGGAAGATGTTGCCACCATTTTTTTTCTTGGTATTGTATTATTACTTTTTCACTTTTTACCAATTATAGAGAAGACATTTTTAGAATGTTAGATTGTGTCCTTGATCACATTTTGTTTTTAGGATTTTTTTCTTAGAAGAAGAACTTACAACTTCATCTTCTTCCTTATCAAAAGAAAAAACTTCATTAACCTCAATTATATATTCCTTGTCTTCACTACTTGATAGAAATTTAATTATACATATGCATGCATACTAGTTGTAGTAGTGTCTCAAAAAATATAGCCTAAGTTTAAAAAATTCTTGCACCCTTTTCACTTGAATTTGTGAGCTATTTTATATACTTACAATGATGAAAAATATACATTAAAAGGTTGATTCAATATTTGAGAAGGTTGCTGATGCAACCACTTTAAAGGAAGCATGAGAGATTTTGCAAAGTTCCTTTTAAGGAATTGATAAGGTGAAAAAGATTCGACTCCAATCATTATGAGGTGATTTTAAATCTTTGCGCATGAAGGAATCCGAATCAATCTTGGATTATTGTTTACAAGTGAAGGCCATTGTGAATCAAATGAAGAGATATGGAGATCAAGTTGAAGATGTTCAAGTAGTAGAATCAATCTTGGATTATTGTTCACGAATGAAGGACATTGTGAATCAAATTAAGAGATATGGAGATCAAGTTGAAGATGTTTAAGTAGTAGAGAAGATTCTTCGTTCCTTGAACCCTAAGTTTGATTATGTGGTTTGTGCTATTGAGGAGTCTAAAGATCTAGACTCTTTGACACTTGAACAAATAGAGGGTTGTTTACAAGCTCACGAAGAAAGATCAAGAAGAGAAAGAAGAACCTTTAGAGCAAGCACTTAAAGTAAAGGTTGTGTTAAAGGATGATGATGGAGAAAGCAATCAAAGAGGAAGAGGACATGGTCGTGATCGAGGATGAAGTTATGGAGGAAGAAGTAAAGGAGATTATAACAACACCAACAATGATGGAAACAATCAATCATACAAAGGCCAAGGAAAATTAAAAGGAAGAGGAAGAGGAAGAGGAGGTTACAATTTTGGATAAAATGAGAGGAGGTATGATAAGCCTAATGTTGAATGCTACAATTGTCATAAATTTGGACATTTTTCTTGGGAATGTTATGCTACGCCTAATCAAGTTGAGGAGCAAGTCAATATTATTGATAACAAGCAAGGAGACAAAGAGCCCACTTTATTGCTAGCACTCAAAGATAATACAAGTAAGGATGAAAGTACACGGTTATTAGATAATGGAGTAAGCAATCACATGTGTGGAGATAAAGGAAAATTTATGGAACTTGATGAAAAGGTAGAAGGCAACATTTCTTTTGGAGATTTGTCAAAGATTCAAATTTGTAGAAAAGGTACCATTCTAATTTCTTCAAGAGATGGAAGCCAAAGACTTATTAATGATGTCTATTATGTGCCTAAATTGAAAAGTAATATTTTAAGTTTGGATAACTTCTTGAAAAAGTATATGAATCCACAAAAAAGATTATTGTCTTTGGCTTAGAGATCAACATGCCCAATTGATTGCTAAGGTGTTTATGTTGAAGAATAGAATGTTTATGTTGAATAGCAAGACAATCTAAGAAACATGTTTAAAGGTGGATGTGAAAGATGAAGCATGGCGTTGGCATATGAGATTTGGACACTTGAATTTTGGCACACTCAATGCGTTGGGAGATAAATACATAGTGAAAGGAATGCATTCCGTCAACCACCCATATCATTTATGTGAAGCATATTTACTTGGCAAGCATTCAAGAAGGAGTTTTCCAAAAGAAACAATGACAAGAGCAACTACATTACTTCAACTTATTCATACTGAAGTGTGTGGACCAATCAAGCCATTATCAATGGGTAAAAGTAGATACTTCTTACTTTTCATTGATGATTATAGTAGAAAAACATGGGTTTATTTCTTAAAGTAGAAATCAGAAGCATTTAAGAAGTTCAAGGAACTTATGGAGAATGAAAGTGGTAATACAATTAAAGCCTTAAGGTCCGATAGAGGAGGTGAGTTCACATCTAAAGAGTTTCTTGATTTCTGTGAAAACATATGGAATCCACCGTTCATTAACAGTCCCAAGAATTCCCCAACAAAATGGAGTAGCCAAAAGGAAGAATAGAACAATTCTTAACATGGCTTGATGTATATTAAAGGCCAAAACAATGCCTAAAAAATTTTAGGCCAAGGTTATTTCTTATGCAGTTTTATTTGTCAAATCAATCTCCAATGAGAAATGTCAAAGATCAAACTCCATAACAAGCATGGAATGGAATGAAGCCTAGTGTTGCTCATCTAGGAGTTTTTGGAAGCGTAGCATATGCTCATGTGCCACAACAAGAAAGATCCAAGCTCGATGATCAAAGTGCTAAGCATGTAGTCATTGGCTATGACCAAAATTCCAAAGGCTACCAATAGTACAATCCAAGCAATGGAAGGATTGTTGTGAGCAGAGATGTCAAATTTGATGATGAAGCAATATGGGATTGGAAGACACAAGAAGAAAGCACTTATGATTTTTTCTCATAGTTTGAAGATGAAGACCAAGAAACCACAACAAATATTCAAAAGACAAATCCACCTGCTTCTCCAAATATTCCTCATTCTTCTTCGTCCATGCATGGAGAAAGTTCAAGTGATGGAGCATAAAAAATAAGGAGTATTTATGATATTTATGAACAAAAAGAAGAAATCAATGATGTTGATGTAAGTAATTTCTTTTGTCTTCTTATAGATAGTGAACCTTTAAATTTTATGGAGGTCGTGAAGGACAAAAGATGGAGACAAGCCATGGAGGAGGAGATCAAGGCAATAGAGAAAAACAATGCTTGGGAATTATCAAATCTTCCTAAAGGTCATGAAGCTATTTGAGTCAAATGGGTCTACAAGATTAAAAATAATGTCAATGGAAATGTAAAGAAATATAAATCAAGGCTCGTTGCTAAAGGCTACAAGCAAAAACATGGAGTAGATTATGATGAAGTATTTGCACCTATTGCTCGTATAGAGACTATTCATTTGTTGATCTCTTTTGTAGCCCAAATGAAGTGGAAGATCTATCAACTTGATGTAAAGTTAGCTTTTCTAAGTGGCAATCTTCAGGAAGAAGTCTTTATTGAACAACCAATTAGCTTTACAGTTAAAGGTCACAAAGATAAGGTCTAGAGATTGAAACCTAGTTTCGTATTTTTTATGGGTGATTATGCTATTATATGGAGTTTAAAGAAGAAACCTATTGTGACTTTGTCAAGTTGTGAATCTGAATATGTGGCTGCAACTTCAAGCACTTGTCATGCTATTTGGCTTAGAAGGCTATTGAATGAACTTCACTTGCTACAAATGGAAGCAACTAAAATATGTATTGATAACAAGTTTGCACAAACATTGGCCAAGAACCCAGTTTTTCATTATCGAAGCAAACATATATATATAAGGTATCATTTTTGGTTCTTTCTGATTCTGATGGGGCTGGACGTTGCTGCTTGGATCCATGAAGTTAGTAGATTTTGGCTCTAAGATACATGTAAAATAATAAAGGCACACCGGGGGTTGACTTCTGATGGGCCCCTCCGACGCTCAAGTTAGTCTTTTCTGTAAGGGTTTTGGTGGCTAAGAATAAAGAATTATAGGGTATCAAAGTCATACATGTATCATGGTGAGGTAGCACCTTATATATCAGATACCTGCTACGTTTAGGTCTTCAATTAAGAATGGGAGGTCACCATCTATGAATGGGCTGTCTATGCCTAGGCCTAGCACGACTGACCCAACCATAAGCCCCCCTACTCCTCTAGTCTGATAATGGAGAAGGGTCGAAGGAGTACATAAGGACTGTGCGGCTCATCCGCATGATAGCTCATGATAGGCCCGATTGATTGGATATCGTCGCTTAGTGCAAGATAGCTCGGGATAAGGCCGAATGATCGAACATCAACATCTAATCAGAGCACTAAATTTGGGAGGCTACTTTACTGTTTCAAACAGCTTTTTCTCGATCGGTGGTATGAGGCATGCCTTGAAGGTGAAGGAGTGAAGCAAGAATATCGCTCAGTTAACAGTACTGGAACAGTCTACAGCGCTCGATCAGCCGACTGTGCCTACACAGTACAAAGCGTTGCTGATCCAATTGGCAAGTGAGGACTGAGTGGTTATGGAGAGTGAGGTGGAGCGACTGCTCAAAAGGAAGAAAACCGCTAGGAATGTCGAACGGTCGCCCTTCCGATCGAACAAAGGTAAGGGGAAGGAGCGAACACCCAGCTCCGAAAAGTGGGTGTCCACGATCAGTCTAAGCAAGACTGCATCGCTTAAGGATACCGATGTTTCTCTTCACATTTCCCAGAAAGTTGTTCCTCCTGCAGACGAAGAGTTTTTAGATTTGATGGGCGACAAGGAGGTGATGGCTGGCTTCGTGAGCGGTTTAGCAAAGGATTTGGCGTTCGTCTCTAAAATGTATCGACGTGTTGACCAGTTCGCTGAAGTCTCACGAGTGATGGACCAGGAGATTAAAAATCTTCTTAGTCAGGTCAACTTTTCGAGAAGTTCTTATAGCAAAGGATTTGGAAGAAGAGTGCCGAGCATTGTGGCTCAATAATGAGGACATGAAGAGAGAAGTTCTTAATGCCAATTCTGCAGCAAAGATAGAACAAGAGCTTTGTTTGAAAGTCCTTCGTTGTCTCCTTAATTCTGTGAATGAAGCTTAAACCGTCGTCAGTTTCATATGAGGGGTTGTCTTTTCGCGTACGATACACGTCATTCGGTCGTGAGATTTGAAAGAATCATGGTTGATTGATGTGTAAGAACCTGGCCGAATGATGTTGAGGTCGACCGATGATGAGGCCGAGGGTTCCAAGGATCTTGTCTTGGCAACCTGGCTAAACGATGTTGAGGTCGACCGATGATGAGGCCGAGGGTTCCAAGGATCTTGTCTTAGCAACCTGCCGAACGATGTTAAGGTCGACTGATGATGAGGCCGAGGGTCCGAAGGATCTTATCTTGGCAACCTAGCCGAACGATGTTGAGGTCAACCGATGATGAGGCCGAGGGTACCAAGGATCTTGTCTTGGAAACCTGGTTGAGCGATGATGAGGTCGACCGATGCTGAGGCCGAGGGTTCCATGGATCTTATCTTAGAAACCTGGCCGAACGATATTGAGGTCGACCGATGATGAGGCCGAGGGTTCCAAGGATCTTATCTTGGCAACCTTGCCGAACGAGGTTGAGGTCGACCGATGATGAGGCCGAGGGTTTCAAAGATCTTGTCTTAGCAACTTGGCCAAGCGATGATGAGGTCGACCAATGTTGAGGTCGAGGGTTCCAAGGATCTTGTCTTGGCAACCTGGCCGAACGATGTTGAGGCCGATTAGTTAGTAGAATTTTCTCCTCTTAGCCTAATTTAATGAGATTTTTCTTGTCGAGAAATTTGAAACTCCTTTATTGATGATGATAAAGGCGTGGGACGTTAAAAAACCTGACTAACGGGGGCAGGAAAAAGGTACCCACAAGTTGCGTGTACAAGAGCATAAGCAATAATAAAGTACAAAACAAAGAAAAAAGCGAACTAAAATAAAGCTTATCTATTGGTAGAATATCTTCAGGTTTTGAGAATTCCAGGACCTCTGTAGTATCTTGCCGTTCGTATCGCGCAGGATGTAAGAGTCGTGTCTGGCTTGTTTGACCACTCGATAGGGTCCTTCCTATGTCTGACCGAGCTTCCCAGGATATTTTCCTGCCGCCTTAGCCTTTCGAAGAACATAATCACCGATCTTTATGTCGCTCAGTCGTCCGTATTCCTGTTTTGCCTCCCTCCTTCGTTCGTGTTATTTTGACTCGCATCTTGGGTCTTGTCGGTCTATCAGCTTTCTCCAGCTCGACAGATCCTTCTGTCATTTGTGTGAATCATCGGCTCTATCGCTCGGCCAACGGTCATTCGCTCTCCATTTTGTGTTTTTCAATACTTCCTCTAGCTGAATAAGTGAATATACTTATCCGCCCGATTTCTTATCTCTTGAATGGATTTGGGCTGATCGAGGGCCAATGATTTCTTGAACTCTTCATCCCTTGTGTTGATCATAAGGGCGGCCAACATGGACGAGCAAGTGAGGTCAGGGACTTCAACAGCTTCATTGTTGAACCGAGTAATGAACTCCCGCAAACTTTCGTTCTTTTCTTGGGTCAACTGCATCACTTCCAAGGAAGTCTTTTGTGGCCGTTTGCTTGTAGCAAACTGGTTGGGGAATAGCAGCTTAAAATTCTCAAAACTTGTTATGCAACGTGGGGGTAAACTATTAAACCATCTTCGGGCTCCTTCTTGAAAGGTTATACAGAAGGCCTTACATTGACTGGCATTAGGAACGCAATGCAGGTTCATCATTGATTGAAAGTGCTGCAGATAGTAAAGGGGACCGATCTTTTCAGTGTATTTTTCAAGCATTGGTATCTTAGTACCGACTGCTGGGAGGCAATCCAGGATCTCCGAGATGAAAGGAGAGCTGCACTATATTAATGGGTGATCCAGACGAGAATTTATGGCCATATTGATTCGATCGTCCACGATTTTTTCTAGGGCTTCAGCAGAGTGCCGATTAGCCATCACACCAATCTGTCGAGCAGGGTTTGCTACAGTTTCGGTTGAGACTGTAAGATTTGGCGAATCAATAGATCGGCTGCTTCTTCTATTTGTCTTTGGGTGAGGGAGATTTGTTGTGGTGCAGGGTGTGAAGTGGTTCCGGTGTTGTCCTCTAGGGCTACGCTCTGTTCTTCTTGATCTCGGTATTGAGGTTGTGGTTGATCATCCGGGTGTGAAGATTGTGTGTGGTTATTCTGCGGTAGCTCATCTGCACTAGGGTTTTGGGTGACAAGTTGAGGCAGTATCAATGGAAGGGTAGCGGGTAATTGCAAGCCTATTCGTTGCAATGCAAGTGCCGCGACGGTGGCTACATCAGGATTGGCTACTGCCGCCTGACTTATCTGAGTGGTTCTAAACGTGGTGCCCTGACGCTCGGCCCTACGGTGGGCGCCAACTGGTTCTGTCTGATTCTGATGGGGCTGGATGTTGCTGCTTGGATCCATGAAGTTGGTAGATTTCGGCTTTGAGATACTTGCAAAACAATAAACTTTACACCGGGGGTTGACTTTCGATGGGGCCCTCCGACGCTCAAATTAGTCTTTTCTGTCAGGGTTTTGGTGGCTAAGAATAAAGAATTATAAGGTATCAAAGTCGTACCTGTATCATGGTGAGGTAGCAACTTATATATCAGATACCTGCTAGGTTTAGGTCTTTAATTAAGAATGGGAGGTCACCATCTATGAATGGGTTGTCTATACCTGGGCCTGGGCCTGGGCCTAGCACGACCGACCCAACCAATTTTATTAGAGAATGTATTGAAAGAATGAAGTGGAGCTCAAGCATGTGAGGAATAATGATCAAGTTGTGGATATTTTTACGAATCAAATTTGAAGATTTTCAACATTTGAGGACAAGAATTAGAGTATGAATGAAATTTTCAAATTAAGGGTGAGTGTTGAAGAGTAATTTGAAAGTTGATCTAGATACATGAATATTTAAAGTCTAGATTCATCAATGTTTAAGTTCATTGTTAGGAGTTTAATTGTGTTTATGTATTAGTTACATAATTAAATATTGGTCCATTATGATTTTGAGTTCATGTATGGTTTATTTATTTGGGTTCATTAATGAGTTCATGTAGTTAAATATGAAGAGTCATTTTTGTACCTTTAAATACCTCTTTGTACTTGAACTAAATTCATTCAAGTGAAATACAATCTCTTCTTCTAAACAATTTTGTCCTCTCTAAACCTCCTCACTTTTTAACAGATTTTGCCATATGATATTACATCGAGTGAAAATCCTGGAAGTTTGATAAAATAGATTCAATTGAAGGGTGAAAAATATGATGAATGGGCTCGTTTGTTATGGACTACGCTAAGAGTGAGAAAGAAATTTGGTTTTATAGACATAACAATCAAGCAACCAGATGAGAAGTCTCCAGATCTTGAAGATTAGTGGACTAATAATTCATTATTGGTCTCCGAGATTATGAATATTGTTGAACCTTCATTGCATTTGACTATTTCACGTACGAAGGTGGCGCAAGATCTTTGGGAAGATATACAAGAATGCTTCTCAATAGCCAATGGACCAGGTATACAATAACTGAAAGTTGAACTTGTCGAGTGCAAACAAAGGGAATTGAGTATAGTCGCTTATTATGGAAAGTTGAGGAAGTTTTGGGAAAATTTGGCTAATTACAAACAGATGCCAATGCAAGTGTAGGTTATGAAAGTTCATCAATTTCTCATGGGTCTCAATGAAATGCTCTATGGAATAATGAGATCTAATATAATTGCTCAAGATCCTTTACCAAGTTTAAATAGAGTTTATTCAATGATAACTCCTAGATTCCAGTATGTACAGGTAAATGTTTATTCAACTATAAGAGAAGTGCATAATCTTATTAGTTTAAACTATAATGTTTTAGCTTATTTAGTTTTTACACTTTGATTTGTTCTGAAATGTGAATTCTTTAGTACCACAATTGGCAATCAGAGATTTCACGTCCCTGAAATGTGGATTAAATTTAACTTTTCACCATTTTTGTTCCAAATTATTGGTGATTGTTTTTGGGATGATATATAGGACATGAACTTGCCTCGCTATCCAATTATGCTAAATCCATCAACGTGATTGCTACTCCTGCCTTGCTGCTCTTATTCCTACTATTTCCTTGTATTATTATGTCCTAGTTAAGGCAGAGCTCTCATATGCTTATTCCTTCCAAAATTCCATGCAACCAGTTACCTTTGTCAAAATTTGAGCAAATGAAATATTATTATGCAATTATTTAAAAACTATTAAAAATCGCAAAACTATTTGTGTAGTTTTTGTTGCTTTAATTTGTTAGGAAATAGAACAGAAGACATATATATCGAGAGTACTTTGTCCTCTAATTCACAAAAATTTTATCAGAGAATTCAATCTGTTCACCTTTAGCACATTTTCTCTTTTTTTTTTTAATTTGTCTGTTCAAGTTGTATTTCTCACCTTCTTAGTTTTCTTGTATTCTTCCTTTACTAGTATTATCCCTGTCAATGTTTGAATTGTGGTTTCCAACATTACACAGGCTGTAATGGATGCTATACTCTCCTTAATAATAATACACATTAGAATAACATATAAATAAAATGTAGAAGAAAACGAAATATCTCTAGCCATTGTTGCCTTTGCTTGAAGAGTTTGTGTTTTGAATTTCTTCTAAACTCTCAATTTTCAATTTGATAGTTTATGTTTTCATAAGAGAAAAGAAGCTTAGGGACCACAAAATATGCAAGAAAAGCCTCTATAAATGTGCTCCCATTGAGCACTTTATCAATTACAAAAAAACCATGATATTTGTACCAATTCACTATATAATGTTGGACCATTACTACAAAGAATAAGAAAAGTTCTTACATTTTACTTCTTGTTCCTTATGTTTAACTTGGTATCAAATCATAACTCGATCCAAGTACAATATACAAATCATGGCAATAGGTCCTCTAGTGGTTGAGTATTATCTTCTATGTATTACAATATATTGTAATTGTATCAACCTAAATGTATTAACATTACTTAATGAATAAACCCTATGTGTAATTCAGTTCCAAAATAATCAATTTTCTCAAAAGTTAATAATGTGCACCATAATATGAGAAAATATTACAAGAGTTTCATGAAAACAATATTGTCCATACAATAAAAACAATATAATGGAACTCAATCTCATTCTAATAACATGATCCTTAAATTTCATTGGTGGCATCATTGTTATGAAAATCGTATCGTACAGGTCAGTACTGGCCAGTACGTACCGTACCAGCCGAAAATCGATACCGGTACAGGTAAAAATATACTGGAGAAAAATTTTGGTGGGTACCGGCCGGTACCAAGGATTTCGGTATTTTTTGGACCATTCCGCAAAAGTTGAAATTTTTCAGGGACCATTTTGCAAAAAACAAAAATTAAACCCTAAAAAATGTACCCCCCTGCCCCACCTTCTGGAGTCTTCTTCTGATCTTCTCTCTTCTTCGATTCTTCTTCTTCTCCACGCACGCACGCCGCTGCTCCTCTCTTCTCCGATCTCTCTCTTGGTATCTCACTGTCTCCTCACAGTCCCCTCCTTGTTGTCGACGTCTTCTCTAGTCCACCTCCTTCAAGTCTTCGACTGATGGTTTGCTCTCCCTTCGAGTCTTTGACGATTCGACCTTACCTCGGCTTTCTCCTTCATCCTCCTCGAGTCTTTGATGCACCATACGATGACACGACCACCTCAACTTAGTCGAAGCACACGACCTGACGTCAACCCGAATTGGCACCGAAGACCCGATTGTTTTTGGGGTGTATGTTTTTTATTTTTGTTTCATTTTTCATGGCATTTTGAAAATGATTGCTTCTGTGATTGTGTTAGTTGTTGGATTATGGTATATTTGGGGTTAAAAATTAGTGTGATTGTGTTGGATTTGGGGAAAATTTTGGAAGTAGATTTCTGATGAAAATGAGAAATCCGAATGAAATGGAAATTTGGAAGTTGATTTCGGTTGATTGTTTTTTGTCATTTGTGAGTTCTGAAATTCAACCGAAATTGAAAATTTGGAATTAGATTTTGGAATTGGATTTTGGCATTTTTCATTTTAGAATTGGAAGTGGATTGGAAATTAAATTTGAAATGGTGATTTATTGATTATTGAAAGGTGAAAATTGGCTTGTGATTTATTATGGTATTAATATTGAATTGTTGAATTATTGATGAATGAGATTGAATTTGAGTTTGA
>JANZLC010000007.1:1314962-1325103 GCA_026413385.1 Erythroxylum gracilipes
AAAGCATGGTTGATGTAAACAGTAAACTAGTAAAGTATACAGTATAGCTGTATAATATATCAATATGGACTATTTTGAAATTTTTAAAAAGTTTAGGGACTATTTTATAAATTTAAAAATATCCCGAAACAGTACCCGGTACCAACCGATACCGGTATAGTTCCGTTCCAGAGCCCAATTCAATACCGATCCCAGTACGGTATTCATAACATTGAGTATATCATTATCCCAAGAAAGAAAGAGAAAAGCTAAATGTATAATTCTCTATTTAGAAATAAGAATTTTTCTAGCGACAGTACCTTATTTTCGTAAAGTATATAATTATATCAGTACAGAGGGCATCAGAATGTAATAGGGCTTATTTGGGACGAGTGGCTTTTATAAAACATAGTATGTTGGAGGGTTCGAATTAACAGTTGGTACTAATAAAACAAAAACAAATACGTAAGAGCCGACGACATCCTTTTCCAAAATAATTTCCCTATCTTTTGCTGATATAAAAAAATAAATTGAAATGTCCACCTCTAAAAGAGATAAAACACAGGCTTCCAAGAAGCTAATCTTTCAGGAAATATGGTAAAAACCGACAAACATCAATAGATTGAAGGCAGCTGATCAATATACTTTTGAAAGATAATGCGTAAAACTTGGAATTTGCAGGAATAGAAAAGCAGATGCTATCATTCCTCTATAATTCTCGTAGGTAGTTAGGAAATTGTTTGGTGGGTAAATCGTTAAGAAGAATATATATATATCAAAGACATTCCACACGCTCTTTTATTCAGTATGTTAGGACTTGGAAAATGGTTTTATAAAGAGGGCTTTTCAGGTTGATGGGTCTAAAATCTCACCGTCCTGATGAATTTTCTATTCATAATGAATAATGTAAATAAGGGCTTGATGCCTACGCCAAGCTGACCTATTCTCATGAAATCCAACGCAAAGGAAAGTAAATTAGCTGAAATAAAGGGCTATGTCTTCTTTAAAAGGCCTATGGAGATGGGGCCCTATTTGTTGCATCAAGCTATATAGAAAGAATCAGCTTTTGGAAATGTCGTATCCCTCCATCCAGTACCTACTCCACCAATCATGTTTAAATAAGTTGTTAAAATATTCAAAACTTGCTTTGAAAACCCTCAAGTCTTCGCACTAGATCATCATTGACAAGAAGACCTTAAATTATGTTATATTTAGCACTAATTTTAGCGAAAAATGAAATTAAAAAATTTTCTTTTTAATCTTCTTCTTTTACCTATTTATCCCTTTATTTTTATCAAGATTCATAATTTTTGTAATTAAGCTTTCTACAAATCACTGTTACCAAAATTTGTTTCAAGAAAATCTTGCAAGATAAAATTTCTAGAATAAAAAACAGACATTATGTTTCTTTAATTTAAGATTTGTTGTTATTTTGTCATGAAATTTGGTAGATCCGAATGGTAAACTTGGTCCGACAAGCCCGCGGTGCAACCCGAATTAGAGAAAAACAGAAATCTGTGTTGGAAGCGAAGGGCTTGAACCTGTTTTGATAGGACTAGTTCTGTTAGACTGGTTTGGTTTTGGGACACATAAGGGATTTATTATTTAAAGAAAAAAAATAAAAAACCTAGATGTAAGAATTCTATTTGTATCGTTTTCTCATACTGAAATTCTCTCTGCTCATGCTCGAGGACGTAGGCATATTGGCCGAATCTTGTTAAATCTTTGTGTCGTTTTTTCTTTATTTTTGGTGCTTTGAGTATATGATTGTATGCAATTTATCAAACAAGTTATAAGTTCTTGGTTTTATCATAAATAATAATAAAGTTTTTTTTTTAATTTTCATTCTTATAATGGAAGCTTGAAAAACTTAAAATAAGGATAGACCTTGACTAAAGGTGGGGTTAGCTTTATTCTCTCAGTCTCTTCTTTCCGATGTAGACTGTTGAACAAGAACTAAAAGTTTAATATTTAAGAATCAGAGTACAGTAGGTATTAATGTCTATGATTATCTAGACACGATTTGATCACCACTAATCTGTTTGACAAACCTGAACCAATGGAGTCAAGAGTGATTAAAACAAAAAATTGTAGTTTCGTTCTCCTTCTGTTTTGGCATGATTGTTGGATTCCACAACTCAATCCTTTAATTAATTTTTGTACTAACCCGAATGTTATCGATAATGATGCACGTCTTTATGCTATGGTTGATGAGTTTGGCAGGTGAGATTGGTCTCAATTCCGCAGCTACGTGGACGATACAGTGGCCATGTACATCGTTGCAATGCAACCACCTGATCCTCATCATAATGCGGACGGATACATGTGGCGTTGGTCAAAGAAGGGTGACTTCAACATCGCTGCTACTTTTGGTGCTTTATCGCAGGCCTCGAATAACCCGACTGATGACAAATGGAATTGGGTGTGGAAGTTCAAAGGACCCCAACGGATCCATCACTTCATTTGGTTAGTGCTCAAGGAGAGGTTGCTTACAAATGTCGAACGGCACCGTCGAGGGCTTACTGAGATTGACACTTGCAGCCTTTGTGGCTCTAGCAAAGAGAGTCTCCTACATGCCGTTCGGGATTGCCATTGGGCTCGTATGATGTGGCTTAAAGTTCTACCTCATTCTCTGGTTAACAGGCTCTTTACTAGTTCTATGAGTGACTGGATGTTTGATAACTTTCGTAATGCTTTTAGCATTGATTCTGTGGATTGGGATTGGCCTACTTGTTTCGGTATTCTTTGCTGAAAAATTTGGAAAGCTCGCAATTCTTTTGTTTTTGAAGGTGTTCGTATAGGTCCGGAGGCTATCGCAATTCAGGAACAAGGGTGGGCTAAGCAAGTGAAAGCTTCGGGTATGAAACCGGGGCGTAAGGCTACTGCTGTTCTGATGCAGGTCTACTGGCAGCCTCTGGCGTCGGGATGGACCAAGCTGAATGTGGATGGCGCCATCGATCCGTTGACTAGGGCTGCTGCTGCTGGTGGTGTCTTACGCAACACCAATGGTTCGTGGCTGGCCAGTTTTGCGCACACTCTTGGAATCTGTTCGGTTACAAATGCGGAACTGTGGGGGCTGCTCGATGGCTTGCAAATCGCTTGGAGTATGGGCCTCAACAAGGTTGAGGTTGAGAGTGATAACATATCGGTGATTCAATGGCTCAATAACCATATTCACGAGAGTACGGACAATGCACTCATCTGCAGCATTCGGGAGCTGATGTCACGCAGTTGGCAAGTCAAGATTCATCATATTTTTCGAGAGGAAAATGCTACAGCTAATGCTATGGCTCGGATCAGACCTGAGGTGTCTTTAGGTATGGTGATTTTTCAATAGCCCCCGGATGTTATAGGGCGACCTCTCAATGATGATCGCATGGGTGTTAGTCGCACTCGGCACATTAATCCTGTTATCAGCTCTAGCTAATTGTTAGCTCTTTTATTAAAAAAAAAAAGAGTCTAGTATCTATTAAATTACTATTTATTATATAAATAAGATTTTAATTACTTCAAAAAAAAATAAGATTTTAAATCGTTATCATAAAAAATGGCATTGATCGGGTTCGTATTTAGTTAGGAGCCCAACTGTTGAACACGTTTGTATTGGCCCAGCCGCCACGACACGACACTCGCACCAGACTGTTGCTCCTTACACAAACAAAACGACAAATTAGTGAATGAACCAGAAAACAGAGGGGGAGAGATAGGGGAGTCCCCATTTGCTTTAATTCACTACTCAGTAACACCAGGGAGAGAGAGGGGAGTCCCCATTTGCTTTAATTCACCACTCAGTAACACCTCGTGTATAATAAACACACTGCCTATACAGACAGAGGGAGTGGGTTGCAGTGAGTGAAGTGAAGAACTTCACAATTTCTTTTTTGGTGTAAAAAAAAAAAAATGGGGGCAGGACGTGAAGTGGCAATATCGCTGGATGGAGTAAGGGACAAGAACGTGATGCAGCTCAAGAAGCTCAATACTGCTCTCTTCCCCGTCCGCTACAACGACAAGTATTACGCAGATGCTCTTGCCTCTGGCGATTTTACCAAGCTAGGTCTGCTATCCCAAATTTTTCTTTTTGCTCCATTTGTTCTTTCTCTTGCCAATGCCTCAAAATCAATCGAATCCATTTCTGTGATTTGTCTATCATTGCCAACTCTTTGATGGGCTCTGTTTGTTTTCGTGTTTGATGTAATTCTTCCATGGATTGAATCTTTGTAGACTGTCGACTATGGTTCCTTCGTGATTGCTTGTATATGTCCTATATTGTGAATGGAACTCTAAATTAGAGAAAGACCCCAACTAGAATATTCTATGGTTAATCACTACAAACTTTTTTCAGCCATTTCTCTTTGGACATATATTCAACTGGAATATGAATAATAGGCACAGGGAGTACAATCTGTTTGAAGCAATAATAACATCATCTGATAACGATCCTCCAATATGGCTAATCCGAGTTTCTTTACGAGGCAATATTGGAATGAACTTGAAATTGCCCACGAGTTATCCATGTCTAGAAATCGTTTTTCTTTACAAGCTTATCAGACTTATTTTATCTCAAATTTTCTTCGGATTTTGCTATGTAGAGTACTAGATGCATTCTAAGGAGAACGGAAAAGAAATATGTGCTGATATAAACAGCAATTTTTGTTGGCGTGTGTGCTTTTGGTTGAGGGAGAGAAGATTACAAGTCCATATGGTGAACTTAGTTGCAACTTCATATTCTATCTCATTGTCTTCTGTTACAATGACATTAATTTCCTTTAATCTTGGCATTTTATTATGCGGTGGTAGTTATTTCAGTCAGCATATTTGTTTAATAGAGCATTTTGAATATTTTCTTATGAGCTTCCGTAGCTTTATTCTTATAGTAATTACGGTTTATGTAATTATCATAAAATTAATAGCCATCGCACATGAAGATGCATCTTTGATATCGTGTGCTTTATCTCAGGGGCATCTTCTTTTTGTTATTATTGCATATGGTGGAGAATCACAGAACATTATTATCAGTTTCGTCGAAATGATATTCTTTTGAATTCTTATTCAGCATATTACAGTGATATATGTGTTGGAGCAATTGCATGTCGCCTGGAAAAGAAGGAAGGAGGAGCTGTTCGTGTTTACATCATGACTTTAGGTGTTTTAGCACCATATCGTGGCATAGGGATTGGTGAGTAACTGTTTTAGCACCATAAGGTGTTTATATGGGTCTTTGAAGCACCTATTTCACATACATCATGTTTGTTAATTGCATAAGAGTTTCTGATGCCAAAACAGCAGCTCAAAGCTACCACATTCTGCCTTACTCAAGTTAGCTCTTACTTCGAAAATGTTTTCGCTGCTGCTTTTTTGTTCTTGCAAGCTGTGCATTGCGGCTTCATTTTTTCGAATAAGTAGAACTCCTGAGTATATAATTTTCTCTAAACCAAGAACTATGTAAGAGGACAAATCTAAATGACTTTGACGAATGGTTTTTTTCTGGTGTTTAGATTTCTTTATCTAAATGGGAGCTGAGTTTTTCTGATAGCAATCTTTAGAATCTACATTAAGGAGGTGAATTTCTGGGTTGTACCAGGTACACGACTGCTGAATCATGTGCTTGATCTCAGTTCCAAGCAAAATATCCCAGAGATTTACTTGCATGTGCAGACCAACAATGAAGATGCCATCAATTTCTACAAGAAATTTGGTTTTGAGATCACAGAAACCATCCAGAACTACTATGCAAACATTACACCACCTGACTGCTATGTTCTGACAAAGTTCCTAGTCCCACAATTAAAGAAATGAACATTTCCACCTGGTAATTAAGTTGTGAGTCAGTCATATTCTTGCTAGAGCATAATTGCGAATTCAGTATCTATTCATTGCCTCAGTCAACTGAGTTATCACTTCAATCTGCTACAAGTCCAGTTTGTTATGACGTGTATCAATCACTATTGAAATTTTGTATTCACTGAGGTTGGAAGTAGTTTGATATGATTTGACTATTTTTTTTCTTGCCTGAATTGGTTTTTTCTTTTGTTTGTTATTTCTGGCAAATTCTAGCTGTAATGCAAACAATCTAGATGGTAAAAGGAGCATAAGCTTTTGAAAGAAAGGACCTGACTTCAAGTATTGCTAGGTCTTTGCAGGTAAGCAGATAAGTGAAAGTTCCCAGATGAAGGGAAACCGATGAGGAAGGTTACAAAGTCATAACGTGAAATGGAAAGCCAATTCTGAAATGCAAATGCAGCTTAAACTCTGTTGTTGCACAATACCAAAGAAGCAGAGTATTCCTTGTTAATTGCTCTAAGATTCTAGTCATGGTTTTGCATTTCTTTAGGTTGTTTCTGGAATATGAATCATGTGATATTGTGGTTTTGAATTTCTTTGATGCTCTTTCAAACTTCGATGCAAGAATTCTTTTGGGCAAGAATGAATTGGTATCAAGAATGGAATAGGCACAGAGTTGCTCACGACTTACACTGCTAATTTTGAGAAGCAATAAGTGCAGTAATGAAACTATATCCTCAATTGTAGTTGTTCAAATCCTAACAGAAAGCCTCGCAAAAGAGAGGAAGAACGAGGCATTCTCAAGCTCCCATTTGTCTCCTCCCAAGACAGTCCGAGTAAAGGATTTGTACTGTTTGAATGACGTTGCGCAGGTGTTGAATGACAGAATAGAGATAATTTTTCTGTTTTCCGTTGCATTACAGCTGGTCTTTTGACTGACTAACCTTTTTATATTACTTGTTTTTGTAGTCCAACGGTTAGGATAGTAGCTTTACCAAGGAAGGAACCCCAGTTCGAATCTTGACAATCCTCATTGTTTTGAAGTTTTCTAATTTTGTGTAGCGGTCAAAATGTGTGGTCTCCTCTTTCTCCGTCCCTTTCCAACCAAAAGTCGATAATCATTCAAAGATTCGTATGTTTCCAATCAAACTTTTAAAAAGTTTGCGGTCAGTATGAAGACTCAACCCTTTATGCTTTCTCGGGGAAAAAAAAGAAGAGTAAAGACAAGTCTAAAAATGGAGTTTTAACATTTTTGAAGAATAGAAATGGAGCTGAACATTTTTGAAGAATGAATTAACATATCAAGCATGCAGCGTGCGTTGATATATATAACAACAATCCTACAAACAATGGCATCTCAATTCTAATAAGCACTAGAATCTATCTATATCATTACATGGAGGTTCAATCTCTAAATTAAGTAATTTTATCAAAAGTTGTTACCAACATAAGTTCTTTTTTTTTTTTTGGCAAAACACCAATAAAATCAACGCATAAAGAAAGGCTAATCACTAACCCAAGCCAATAGGCTTACCCATTACACCCAGGTCCTATGAGCCTTTCCCTATCAGAGATATCACCGCAAAATTGTTCGAAACGTAAAATATTACTTAAACAAGGAGGGATATTATCCCAATGATGGAGGCTTGCATGTAATAAGGCTACCCTCGCTAGGGAATGAGCCGCCTTATTGGCAATCCTATGCGTCCACTGGAAGGACAAATGGAGAAAGTGACGCTGAAGCGTATGGCACTCAGAAGCCAACATTCCAATCTCCGAAATATTGAAAGAAGGAGAAGTGATTGCTTGAATCGCCTGTAAACAGTCCGATTCCACTATAACATTGTCTATGTGTTTGGTTTTCAGCCACGAAAGTACCTCTCGTATCGACATCAGTTCTGTAATAACTGGATCCAATAAAGCCGTGGAGTGACCCGAACACGCTGCAACAAAACAACCCCTTGAGTCACGAAGGACCGCTCCAAAACTTGTCTGTTTCTGTTCTTTAAAAATGGCCGCATCAACGTTGCATTTGAGAACACCTTCCGGTGGTTTACTCCAACCTGAAGTACTAGTATGCGGCCCATCTATGACATTGACCCTCTCAAAACAACGTCGTGCATCCTGCCAAGACGTAAGATAGTTTTCAGCGAAACTAACAATCATGCTAGGAGAGATACTCTTACCTTGCCAAACTCGGATATTACGGTGATACCAAATACTCCGAAGGAGGGTTAACGCACGAGCTGACACGGATATCAGCATGGTATCTAAAATATGCTTAAACAAGTCATCGATCCCCTGGCTCAATACAGGCAAGTTTGCCAACAACCAACTAGCTTTTGCGTTATTGCATTCCAGTAACGCATGGGACAAATCCTCCTCGTTACCACAGACGTCGCAATCAGGAAGCAGCGTAATTCCCTTACTCAACAAACATGTTTTACAAGGTATAAAGCCCCTGATACAATGCTATGTGAAGTCTTTCACTTTCGGCGGAATGGGTAACCTCCACAAACAACTCCAAGGTTTGCCCATTAGATAGTCACTATTGTCCTTAAACAATTTACAAGCCAGTTGATAACCCGATTTGACCGAATACTGCCCGTCCTTATTATGGTGCCAAATCAGTTGATCCGGGGTTTTGTACGAGCAATGGGGATTTTTGAGATTCGCTCAACATCAGATGGCGTAAGGAGCCCCTCAATCAACTACTCATTCCACCCCGAGCCCGACTCATTAAAAAGATTGCTTACTTTCAAGGGCTCCAAATTTGGAATCGGAGGAGAAGTGATAAAGAAATTATCTGCATCATTAATCCACGGGTCCTTGAAAACCCGAATAGAAGATCCATCCCCAAGTCTCCACCGAACTCCATGAACTAGAATATCTTTTGCAGCAAAAATACTTCGCCATACAAAGCTTGCATTAGCTCGATCCTTCGCGTCCATAAAACTGCTTGTAGGAAAGTATCTCGCTTTAAAAATTTTGCTAGGTAGGGAGTCCGGAAAGGCTATGAATCGCCAAGCTTGCTTGCAGAGCATGACAAGATTAAAATAGTGGAGATCCTGGAAACCTATACCCCCATATTTCTTGGGTACGCAAAAACGGTCCCAACTCGCCCAATGTATAGTCTTCCTTTGAGTTGTGTTCGAGCCCCACCAGAAGGCGTTCATCAATTTTTGTAATTCATCACATGTGCCACTGGGAAGAAGGAAGACACTCATGCAATACGCGGGTAGTGCTTGGGCGACAGTCTTTATGACAACTTCCTTGCCAGATCTTGATAATAACTTGTTCTTCCAACTCATAATTCGCTTACTGAGTCTATCTTTGACAAACGCAAAAACTTGTTTTTTCTTCCTCCCGATTAGCGATGGAAGACCCAAATAACGTCCATGGTCAAGGGGAGTACAAACTCCTAAGATATTTTCAAGTACAGTCCGCTCAGTTGAAGTAGTGTTAGAACTGAACATAATGACTGACTTTTGATAATTAATCGCTACTTCATAGATATCAAGGATGCTTTTGATCTTCTGTCCCTCCCTTGTATTTGCGCGAAAGAAGAGAAAGTTGTCATCTGCGAAAAAAAGATGGGAGACACTAGGGCTGCCTGGATAGATGGTGACTCCATGTATATCTCCTCGCACCTCATTCCTCCGTAGTAAAGCTGATAACCCTTCAATACATAATATGAAAAGATATGGAGATAATGGATCTCCTTGCCGCAAACCTCGCTTAGGAATAATAGGGCCAACTTCGGTGCCATTAAAAACCACGGTGTACCGGACAGTGGTGACACAAACCATAATCAGCTCCACCCAATTTCTGTCGAAGCCCAGCTTTAACAGAATAAAACGTATATACTCCCAATCCACTCGATCGTACGCTTTGCTAATGTCAATTTTGAGAGCTGCTTCACCAGTCTTTCCCTTACCTTTATTCCTCAGATAATGAATGATTTCAAAAGCCACCATGATATTATCGGTGATGAGTCTCCTTGGAACAAACGCCGACTGCATAGGAGAGATTATTCTAGGCAGAATAGTTTTGAGTCGGTTTACCTTATCTATGATCTTATAAATGACATTACACAAAGCTATTGGTCGAAGGTCTTTCATGCAGTTCGGATTATCCTTTTTCGGAATCAACACCATCAACGCGTCATTGAGAGTATCAGGGAACTGCTGGTTCTCCATCAAATTACGACACTGGTTAAAAACATCTGTTCTCAAAATATGCCAACATTTTTGAAAAAAAGCTGAGTTCAACCTATCCGGCCCAGGCGCTTTATCCGAGTGCAAGTCGAAGATTGCTCGCTTAAATTCCTCCATCTGGACTGGTGCCATGAGATAATCATTGTCTTCCTGGTTTACCACTG
>JANZLC010000007.1:1363756-1373801 GCA_026413385.1 Erythroxylum gracilipes
GATATTTTGATATTAAAGTGAAGTTGTTTCTTATTTGATATTATATATATATAGAGGAGTGGTATTGAATATATGAAGTTATGGTATTGTATAGTGGAATGTTTATATTGAAGAATCCTCCCCACCATAAAAACCTACTCCTCCCTAATAGCCCTTTCCAACTCCGATAATATTTTAACATAACTTTCTGCCTTTTGTCTTCCTTAAATGTTTTGCCTGGTTATCTTTCTTATTTAGTATGGCCTTAATTCCTGTTCATCCACCCTCCTCAAATCTAAACCTGACATCAATAGAAGCATTCCCATCCCTAGCACTACTCTAGCAACCCATCCCTATCAACCTTAAAACCTCCCCCACCTTTTCTCAAGTCCTATAGGTAGCTACTTGACCTGCGGTCATCACCAAAACCTCAAATCTTAAAGGACCTACTCCCCCTTAACCTCCTTAGGTATTACCTGGAACAAAGTGGTCTCTAAAGACTCCTAAACTTCAGTTAAGCTTAGATATATCCCTAAAACTAAGGGCCCAGAGGTAGTATCCCCTCTAAGGGAAATGCTGAATATAAGGGCCAATAAATGGAAGATGGCTATAACGACATTCTTTTTAGAGGCTTTACTATCTTTAGGTAAAAAGCTAGGTCTTCACTAATTGGGGAAACATGGTTCACTTTCAAATTTGCTACTAAATAATAGCCTAGAAGGACTATAGAAGGAGGCCCCTGGCATGTGCAAAGAAGACGTCTTCACTCGAAATTGGAGATATGAAATGAGGTTAGACAAGTCCAACTTGACTAATATTCCTCTTTGGGTAAACTTTCACAAGGTTCCCTTAAAATACTAGTCTGTAGAAGGCCTTAGCTATCTTACTAGCAAACTAGGAAAGCCATTGGCACTAGATGATAATACTAACCATATTAGAAAGATTGACTATGCACATATATACATAGAGGTTAAGATGAAAATGTAACTTTCAGATTCAATAAAATTCCTTAGATTGGATGATTTATAAAATTTGGTTGAAGATTTAATGAAGTTATCCTATGTCTGGAAACCAAATATGACTAAAAAATGGATCCTAAAGATGTAGGAAAGCCCAATGAAATAACATTTTTGTCCGATTGTTGCCTTGGGGTTACTTCAAAAATTTAACCAAGGATTGCATATTGTGCAACCTCGGGTCGTTCTCTTTGAGGAACCAAAGGATGAAATTAATTTCCTAAGTAACTAAATACAATGCAACCTAAACTATAAAATGGGGTTTGATTTTAATCAATTATCGCTAAAGTTTGCAACGAATTGAAATAAACACTAAGGACTTGTTTTTGGTATTTTAAATTTAAAATGAGTGATATGAAATGATAATGAGTGAATTAAATAAGAAGACAAGCACAAATAATTACCTACCATCGCACTATATGATATGACTAATTAATTTATTCCTCTTGGTCCATACAGAATATATCCAGCTCCAGACCTGCAATCACTACCTTTTGTTGCCTTCTTTGTATACTGATGTGACAGATTAGTTTGTTCCTTGTTTTTTTTAACACTTTCAACTTGCAAGCCTCTCTTCACTGTCATTTATATTAATTGGCCATGCACCCTACTGCTTCTCATGCATAGCTTGATGTGACAATTTAATTTCCTTATTCTTGGTCCACACTTCCTATTACAACTATGTCGTTTCTTCTCTTGGCCACGCACCTTATGCATACACACTGATTAGCCAATTGCAATTTTCTATCCCTCTTCACGCATGTAGACCACACTCATTTGTTCTTCACGTAGTTGTTTTTTCTTGTTGTCCAAACCACAACGCTGTTGATTGGATTGCTCTTTATCTTAATGCTTTGTTTCATCTTTTTCAACTCTGATTTTTTTCAAGTACCCTATAATAAAATTTTCAAATAAAGTAACATCAATTGTCCAAAAATTAAATTATTACAATTAAACCAAAATACGACAACTTTTTCCCCTATAAACACAAATTAAATGTAAGGCGTAATAATTCCAATAATATTCAAATAAAGCCATAATGACCAATTTAGTGAAAAAAAACTCATCCAATTGATATGAAAATATATATGAATAAATGAGTTTGTCAGCCAAAAACTAATAATATGGCGAAGTTTGAAAAGGACATGATGAAGCCAACTTAATTAATAAATGGGGGACTAGTTGAAGTAAGGAAATTCCCAATAAGAAAACAGTTGATGAGGATAATCCTAAATCAGAGAAGTCTAGGAGATCCATTATTATACTATTAAGGATGTCAGGTGTGAAAATTCAGGAGCAACCCATTCTAATAATTTAGCAAAGTCTATATTTGAACACTTCAAAACTTCAAACGAGATTGGTAAGAAGCTCAATACTAGGTCAACAACTAGTTAAGACTTTAACCATAACAAACCATTAAATATTAACACTATTAAGAAATCTATGGGTAGGAAGGTCAGGAAGAAGAACCTCTCTAATCCTCCTTTTTATGAACCTGATAAAGTGGAACATTAGGGGTTTAAACAACCCTGATAAATAACAAGCCCTTAAAGATTTCCTGGTCTTTAAAAAAATCTCATTTTGTTAGTTTGATTGAAACCAGAATTAAACATGAACAATTTAGCAAAGTCTTTGGTTTATTAGTATGGAGTGGACTTTATTAAGCAACCATAGCGAGCACTACAATGGTAGAATAATTGTAGCCTTCAACCCTCTCACTTTCTAACTTAGAGTCTTGGAATGTTCTTATTAGATGCTCCATTTCATAATAAGTTGTCCTGCACTATCTTTTGAGATTGCAATTACTTTGGTTTATACTTCCAATCTTAAGTTTTAAAGAGATAAACTCCAAGAGGGTTTAATAAGATTGAATAACAATATTAATATCCCCTAGATTTTTATTGGAGAATTTAACTACACAAAGTTTGCTTTTGAAGCTAAAGGTTAGCTAATCAAAACCATACCTAAAAATTTTCCCTTTGTAAAGTTAACTAGTAACCTAGAACTGGAGGATCTAAATTACTCAAGGAATCTATTCACTTAGAGTAATAAGCGAAATGAAGCTCATTTTATGCAAAAGAAACTTAATAAGAGTCTTTTGAACTCAGAATGGCTTAGTGCTTTTTACCAAAGTGCTACTAATTTTCATAACTATTTAATGTTAGATCTCTCTCCAATCATCACTACAATATACAATTAGTGCTCAAAAGCAAGTCTCCATTTAGATTCTTTAATGCCTAGCTCAAACATCCCAGTTTATCATGATTGGTTTAGGAAGGGCTAAATCATAACTCTCAAGGGTTAAAGCCATTACAATGCTTACAATTTCTGAGAACACTCAAGTAGTCCCTAATATGTCTATATAACTTAGATTCATCACCTATTTCTCAGTGGAAGAACTCTTTCCTCAATTATCTTATAAAGCTCCAAGATTCACTGATTTCCAATCCTTCTAGCAAAGGTTGAGAGCTTTAGAATCAGTTGCTTTAAAGGATTATTACTTAGCTTTAGAAGCCTATAATTCATATCTTAGGTAGAAAGCTAGAATTAACTATCTAAAGGAGGGTGATTCAAACACTATCCTAGATTAAACAATAATAAAATAGTTTCCTTGAAGGATAATTCTGGGAATTTGATATCCAAGTATGACGACCTCAAGGTACCAACTTTTACTCAATTAAGATCCCTATTTGGTGGAATCTAGGAAGATAGCATAATCTCTAATGAGTTTAAACAGTTCCTTAATAAACCATTTCTAACACATTTGGAAGCAGATTTGGTTAAGGAAATCACATTTAAGGAAGTCAAGCGAACTTTATTATGTTTTAATCCTGACAAAGCTCCTAGTCCAGATGGAATTAATGCATTATTTTTTAGCATACAATTTATATATGTAGTTGGAATTAAACAAAACTTATGTCACCTTAATTAGTCCCCAAGGTACCTAATACCTCTATAATACATGATTTCAGGCCAATTGCGTGCTGTAATATGATTTATAAAATCATGGCTAAGATTCTAGCAAAAAAAATTAAGAAAGTTATTTGTCTAATCATACTAGTTTCATCTAAAGGAGGAGCATAAACGAGAATATTTTGATACTAAAAGAGTTATTCAAGTGATATAATAAGAATAAATGCATCAATAACTGTGCTATAAAAATAGATTTTGCAAAAGCTTTTAACTCTATTAACTAGAGTTTCATCTTCCAGGAAATGTAGGCTTTGGGATTCCTAGCTAAAATCACCAATTGGATCACTAATTATGTTACAGTACCTTCCTATACTATTTTAATAGATGGAGAACCTACAAAGTATTAAAAGGAGTTAGGATCTCAAGCAAGGAGACCACCCTTATCTCCATATCTCTTTACAATAGCCATTGAAATGTTGTCAAAACTAATCAGATTCAACATTACCCTTAAACTCTTGCAATCTCCTCCTTAACTACCTAGATTCTTCTAAGAACATGTCTAGCCTAGGTTATAATAAGGACAAAATTTATATCCTAATCTCAGCAGGAGTAAAGTAGGAATTCCAAGGTCATGCTCATTCCTCTGAAATCCCTATTGGAAAGCTTCTAATCAAATATTTATGTGTTCCCATCTCTACTAACAAGCTCTCCTTCTCTGACTTTGCACCTCATGTAGAAGCAATTCAAAGGAAATTGAGTATCTAAACTCTAAAAACTCTCTCTTATGGTGGCATAATTAAGCTAATTTTAGCTATCCTCAGCAACCTAGAAATCTACTATGCTTTTATATTGCTATTCCTGAAAAGATACAAAACGAGATTGATAAGAAAATGAAAAACTTCCTACA
Source organism: Erythroxylum gracilipes (assembly GCA_026413385.1). Classification (NCBI taxonomy): domain Eukaryota; kingdom Viridiplantae; phylum Streptophyta; class Magnoliopsida; order Malpighiales; family Erythroxylaceae; genus Erythroxylum; species Erythroxylum gracilipes. The sequence continues at coordinate 1,368,572 of JANZLC010000007.1, forward strand.
TTAACTTATCCATAAGGAGATTAATTCAAAGTTAACTAAAACATTGTATGCAATCTCAAAGAATTTGGTGGGCTTGGCATATCCTCAGTTAAACAAGCATGTAAATCTCTTTTAGCTAAAATACTGTGGCAAATATGTATGGAAAAAGAAATCCTATGGGTCAAATTTCTTCACTAGTATTTCCTAAAATTAGAAGCATTTATAAGATATCACTTAAGATTAGCATTTCCTAGACACTAAATGAAATACTGAAGCTAAAAATTTCCTCGCAACCTTACATCAAACATCAAATTAGTAATGGAGTTGGTATTTATTTCTAGTTTGATAACTGTTTAGATATAGACCTAATATATAAGCTAAAATAATTATAGCATCTGAGATCCAAAATACTTGAAAATGCAAAGTTCAAGCTTGTGTAAATAATAGATCTGGCTAGCTAACTCGATGAGAGGTTCTAATTAGTTCCTCCTTAATCTACCTACTTACTCACCTGACTCATCAAAAGATAGAATCATCTAGCAACTGGGTAAGCAAGTAGACTATTAGTTTAATCAAACAAATCCACAACCAGGGAGCCAATGCAATATGTTAGATGGTGAACTGATTTAGGATGTTGTAGTGCCATTACCTATTCTATATTACTTTGGACGGCCACTATAGGTAAAATAAACACAAAAGGTTCTTTAAAGTTCCATATAGAGGACAAATCACACTTGTTTTGCTCCCGCCTTCAAAAATATCTCAACCACCGCTTCTTTCAATGTAACTTTACAAAGAAAATTTGGGAAATAATTATGGTTTCACTTGGTATTAAATGTAATCACAATTATTATGACAACATTATTGCTTGGGCTTATAGGTTGCAGAAGACTCTCAGGGGAGATTATAGGCTCTTTAAATGTGCCATAACTACTCTAATTTATGATATCTAGTAGGAAAGAAATTCCAGAGCTTTTAACAACATCTTTACAGATGGCTTGAAGTTCATAAGCAAAGTTCTCCTAAGATAAAAAATACAACAAGAGTAAGGGGTCTCATCACTGGATTTATTAACACAAGTGATAAAAAATAGGTGAATGTAAAATATTCCATTTTATGTGTAGCTTTGAGGTTACTTATCTAAATTAGTTAAGTTAGTCCTCTCTCAGTAGTGTAGTTTGCTAAATTGGTTAAAGCAGATTGTTAAATTGTTCTCTATTTAAATGATTAATACTTTTATATTCGGTCCTTAATCAATCAATTCAATTAATTTTTGAAAAATGAAGTTATGGTATTGTATATATTGAGGCATGGTACTTTTTATACAAATTATGATATTCTCATATACAAGTAAAGGGATTATCAGTTATTATAATTTTTGTATATAGGAGTGGTATTGAATGTATGAAGTTTTGGTATTGTTTATTAAGGCATGTTGTTTATTATACTAGATCATGGTATTATTATATTAAAATGAAAGTACTGCATATTTGTTATAAGTGATCATATTTTTTGTACGTAAGAGTGATATTTAATGTATGGATTTATGGTATCATATGTATTGAGGGTACCATATTTTTTACACTCAATCATGGTATTCTTATACTAAAGTGAAGACATTACTTATCTATTATGAGTGATAGTTCTTTTTTTATTTGAAGGAGTAGTATTGAGTATATAGGAGTTATGATTTCATATGTATTGAGGCATAATATATATATTTTTTCTCATTCATGATATTCTTATATTAGAGTGAAGGTGTTACTTATTCGTTATGAGTGATGATACTTTTTATATATATGAGTGGTATTTAATGTATGGAGTTATGATATTGTATGAATTAAGACATGGTATTTTTTATACTCAATCATGGTATTAAATGCAAAGAAATGTGGTATCACATAGATAGAGGTATTGAATTTTATGTTAAATTATAGTATTCTCATATTAAAGTGATTGTGTTATTTATCTATTATGATAGACGGAATTTTTATACATAAGAGTGACATTGAATGTATGGAGTTGTGGTATCATATGTATTGAGGCACAATTTTTTTTTATATATTAGATCATAGTATTCTTATATTAAAGTGAATCTATTACGTATTTGATTTTTTTGTACATTGGAAAGTTATTGAATATATGAAGTTATGTTATTATATATATAAGGCAAGGCATTTTTTGTACTCAATCATGATATTCTTATAGGTGTTACTTATCTATTATGAGGATAGTTTTTTTTTTTTTGATAAAGGAATGGTAATGAATGAATTGTGGTATTCTTAGAATGAGTCATGGTATCGTTTGAACTAAACTATAATATACTCATATTAAAGTGAATGTGTTACTTATCTGTTATTAGTGATGGTTTTTTTTTGTACATAAGAATGGCATTAAATGTATGATGTTTTTTTTGTACATATGAATTGAATAAATGTATGGAATTGTGGTGTTATATATATTGAGACATGTTTTCGTTTTTACTCAAATCATATGATTCTCCTACTAAAATGAATATGTTGTTTATATGTTATAAGTGATGGTATCTTTTGTATATAACGGTGAAAGAGAATGTACAAAGTTGTGGTATCGTATGTATTAAGATATGGTACCTCAAATTTATATTTATTGACTATTAAGGCTATTCCATCCAATTTTAGTAATTTATATATGGTGACTTGGTATTTTTTGTAAGGAGCCATAGTATTGTATTTGAGGAGTCATGACAATTTTTACCAACTTATTAATTATTTTATAAATCCATAACTAATGGTAATGTTTCTATACATTCATGGAAAAGCATGTCCATATGTTAGATAATCTTGGAAATATAATATGATGTATAATAAAAATAACTTGGGAGTTACTTTAAGATATGATAACTTTGAATTTGCTCATATTAGGTAAAAAAAAATATAATGAGCTTGAAATTGTTATGCTAATGCATTTTGTTCAATTTATAAAGTTGTCTTCAAGTTAGCTTTCAGTTGCTAGTTTTATGTAATATGGAAAGAAAGAAACTTCAAGGTTTATACGAACATACAACAAGATAAATAAGTTCTTGGCCAAGAGTGCTTAATTGGACAAGGGAAACTATTTTGACTAGGGCAATGGTAACTACAATTATCGCTAGCTTAACTATCAATTGAAACTTAATTTAGTCTTATTATTGCTCAAGCATATCTCATGTCGCAGGTAAAGAGCTCCATATCTTAAGCAACCTTGTATGTATCTTTCAGGTTTAGTTACTTGAGATATTTTCTGGTGTGCCTGGTATTGTAGTGTCTTGTAGTTGTTTCTTTATTTATTTTTTGTCTATATTTGGTTTCTTGTATTCCATTCAAGGGCTTTCCTATTAATTAATTCAAGTTTACTTTTCAAAACAAAATGTTATAATGCTATATTTTTAGTCGTTAAAGGTTACAGAAAAAAAATTAATGGTGGTTAAAATTGCTTATTATTGCTCTAAGGTAAGTTTTATAATTATTTAGAATTCCTTAGAATTTCTCTAAGTTAAGGTTTATAATTATTTAGTTTTATATCTGGCTAATAGAATGGCGATAATTAGGTGTCGTTTTTTTTTATACGTTTTAACACATTGCTGTGTTGTAAAATTATTGGTGATTTTAGGTTATAAAATTTTTAAACAACTCTTTTTAATAGTTTGATTGTTCATTTTAAGGTTAGTATGATATTAATGAAGAGTTTTAGTATATGATTAACCCTTGAAGATGTTTAGGGAAAATTTAACAACTTAGGAGCCTAATAACCTTATTTTGTTTGAATTTATCTAACGCTTGTTTGATGAAGGCAAATTTTCTAAAATATATTCTAGTTTAATTATTTTAATTGATGAGTATTTTATCATTAAGAAATACTAGATAATGTAATAATAATTATGAATGTGTGAGTTTAAGGGAATATTCACTCTTAATGGGAATATTTATTGTTGATGAGTTAATATTAATACTATGATATTATAAAATTTGGATTCATGAGAAAATGATCAATTAATGATAAAACTTTGTTAAAATTGACCTCTATGTTAAATCCATCAAATTGAGTTCAATAGACTTGGATAGTACATAAAATCTAATAATTACAGCCAAATAAAATGTTACCTATTTTAATTTGAAGTGAAGATTAAAGTAAAGAATTATATGACTTTTATCTTTTTATTACTTCTGGTATATTAGGTGTTTGTTAACGTATTAAATTCAGGAAAAATTAGATTGAAAGAACTATATAAAATTTTCTTAAAGCGAAATAAATTGGTGCAATGAAGTTAGTGACAAATTTGGACATTGACAGCGAGCATTATGCTTATATTGGCCTCTGAAGTGATGATAAATTGAGATTTTAGAATTCAATTGGAGTGGTTAGCATCGAGGAGTAGAAGTGTTATAATACGAACAAAATTAAGAGAAAAAGGAGAAAGGAATAATTAATTTTGGTAAGTATAATTATTTATAAAAAAATAGTATAATTTCTTTCTTTGTAGTTTGAAAGCTCTCGTTTTAAAGCTGATAAGTTCGTGAGGAGTGTGTAAGGCCTGTATTCTGAGTCATCTCAATTAATTCTTTGGAACTTCATCTCAAAGTTTTCTTCTTTCTTATTTCGCATTTCTATTATTTTTCTATATCTAAAGCCTAGATACATGTAAGAGAGAATCAGCAATCTCACCCATGGAACACTCAAAGAAAAATAGGCTAGTTTCAAGTCTAGCTTGAAATTTTCTAATACTTAAATTTGATCCAAAATTTTTTGACCATAATCAGATTTTAGGTTTTCTTAAATTCAAATTTTTATTCAAGATTAGACTAATATTAAATCTGAGATGCATTTGAATTAGTTAAGTTAAAATTTAAAATTATAATTTTTAATTTAAGTCCATTTAAAAAGTAAGTATGAAGTAAAAAAATATACATTGGAATCTTTTGTAAGAAATATGGTATGATGTTATTGCCCATATTTTTTATAGGCCCATATTAAAACTTAGGGCCCGTTTAGTTTCACTTCTGTTTTTCTGCTGTTATTTTTTGTTTCTGTTTTTTTAACAAATCCTGTTTGGTTGAGATTTGCAATATAAAAACTGAAAACAAAAACCTGTTTGGTTGATATTTCTAATAAAAATGAAAACAAAAACATGTTTGATTTTGTTATCATGTTTCTATTTTTTTGTAATTATACTATTATGTGTAATAATTATAATATAATACATTATATTTTTAAATTAATTAATTATCATTAT
>JANZLC010000007.1:1380268-1401303 GCA_026413385.1 Erythroxylum gracilipes
AGCCACTTCAACGTAATTCACAAACAAATATATTTAATATAAATAAGGCTACGTATATATTAAATTCAACTAACTTACAAATACATTTTACTGTTTAGTTCTTTACCGTAAAGAACAAGCTTCAACGTGAAAACAATAAAGTAATGTAGTTCTGTATCAATAGGAAGACACATGAAGAAATAGGAGAAGAATAGGCTTCAAACTCACGTACAAATGCAAAAACTAGCGGAGAAGAGCTATTACTTGAGAGTAAGTTTGTTAGGAAGACACGTGAATAAGCTTTGAAAAATAGGCTCTACTGTTGCATTAAATGATGGCTGCTAAATGATGTTTGACAATCTACGTGCTCCACTCTAAAGATACATGAGGACTAGCTCTGCGCATTAAATGATGAGAAGAAAAAAGCTATTGAGAATCAGATGAGGTATTCGTTTAAGTTTAGCAGCTGAGGAGGTGAAGCTAGCCGATTTCGGGTCTACGAAGGTGGTTTTGGTGGGGGATACGATCACCGGCATGGTGGGGGTGCCTTACTACACGGCACCGGAGATTCTCGCTGGAAGAGAGTACGGTGAGAAGGTAGACGTCTGGAGTGCGAGGGTTTTTGAGTCGGTGTCCTCCGGTGCTAACGATTTGCTAAGAAGGATGCTCTATAAAGATGTTTCAAGGAGATTATCTGTCGAACAAGTACTAAGTAAGCGTCTTACTTCTTATGAACTTCAGTTAAGCGTCTTACTTCTTATTGTATGATTTAGGTCCTTTTTGCTTATGATTTGGTTTGTGGGTTTTTGCAGGACATCCATGGATGATGAATGGTTGAGAAATGCAACTTGTGTTGACTGTTGCGCAACAAACCTGAAGAAAATTGGAGGAATCTGCATAGCCTCTGTTGTATACTGTGTACATACAGCAGTGAATCGAGGAACTGCTTTTGTGTTTTTGGCCAAGAAGATGCTTTCTTTTACTTGTTTGTAGAATTTTGTCTTAATGTATGCGAATCATTTGTGATGGAACAAATAGGTATAAAAATAAACCTGAAGGTGTTGAAGATGCAAAAGATGAAGTCGACGTAGCGATTACAAAAACTTTTTTTAAAAATCACGAAAATGTTATTTTTATGTTTTCGTAAAATAGATACCTTTTTTATTTTTAAAACGAAAATTATAAACGTGTTTAACCAAACACGTTTTTAAGACTTGTTTTTCAATTTACAAAAACCGCAACAAAAACCTTAAAAAAATTAAAAACAAACAGCCCTTAGGTTATGGTTTTTCTTTGTTTAATAGTATATTAAATCTTGATCGTTAATTTAGTACTTGATGGACGTACAAGATTTAATGTAAACAAAGAAGTGTATATAAACTAGTCATCTCTCTACCTAATCAAGTGCAGACAAAACAAATACAGAAAGAATGTATTTAGCTATCCATCAAGCTATTTGTTACATAATGAGGGTTATAAAAGATAAACTAGTTCCTGATTGTTGAAAACTTTCTTTCTATAGTGATTTATTCTCTTCATCTATATGGTTATTATTATATTCAAGATTTTAATAGGCATAAATGATTAACGTATGATTCGTGATTTATATATGATTTATGTCTTTAATGTTTGAATATTAAAGTATGAAAAATTAAGAGTGATATAAGAGTCTAAGATTTTGAAAGATAATAATCATTTGATGATTGTTCAATTATGATTTATAAAAAAAATTGTTGCCACCGCTCTGGATTTTGGCATGCGTCTGTTTACTTCTCTCTATGGACGTTGCTTTGCTTTTTATGTTGAGTTAGCTTGTAAGATACAAAATAAAGTCTTTAGAACAAAAATCTAAAACCCAGACGCACTACACATTCATTGGACGTCGCATCTTCTTGGAAAATGGTGGGGCAACGCCATGTGATTCTCCTTGGAGAACGCTTCTTAGAGAACATTCATATCTTTCATAAAATAATATTGGTTCCTTTAATCTACAATAATCTGCAACAAAGAAAACGTTTCGTATTCTAATTTTCTATAAAATTTTGTCCCACTAATAGCCACCAAAAGTGGGGAAGAATTTTGGCTTAATCAAGTGGGTAGATTTGTTGAGTTTAAACTTACAATTTTGAGTCATAAAATTCTGATGATGGATTAATTAATTTTAAAGTTTTGATTTTTTGCGTTTGATCATATTAGTGATAATTTTAATTTTAATTTCATCTTATGAATATATTATTATCATCATCATCATCATCATCATCATCATTACTATTTATATAATGAATCTAATGAACACTCTCTATATACTTTCGATTCTAGAATTCAATTTTTATTTTTAGACTCGATGCTAGTCTATATAGCTTGATTCTAGAAATTTAATTTCTGTTTTTAGACTTAATGCTAGTGGATATACGTTTAAGGGTGGACAAGGTTGTTTTAATTTATATAAGAATAATTTCTTTATTGGTGTTTTAATTTATATAAGAATAATTTCTTTATTGGTTATGGAATGGTTATGGATGGTTTATATAAATTGAAACTTGACAATGTTTTCTTTTTGAATCTCTATTTATTGTTAATCATAATATTGGAATGAAATGTAGTTTAGTGAATGAACATTCTGCATACTTGTGGCATAAATGTTTGAGGTATATATCCAAAGAAAGGCTAGAATGATTAGGAAAGAATGAGATTCTACCGAATCTAAATTTTACTGATCTTGGCTAATGTGTAGAATACATTAAGGAAAAGCAAACCAAACATAGGAAGAAAGGATCCATAAAAAGTAGTCAGCTTCTTGAAATAATACACATTGACATTTGCGAACCTTTTGACATTCCGTCCTTTAATAGAGAAAAATACTTCATCACCTTTATAGATGATTTTTCACGATATAGATATATCTATTTGATTCATGAAAAATCTTAAATTGTAAATACCCTTGAGGTGTTTATAAAGGAAGTTAAGAGACAATTAGATAGAAAAGTGAACATTATAAGATCTGATAAAGGTGGCGTCTACTATGAAAAGTATGATGAATCTGGACAGTATCCTTGTCTGTTTACTAAGTTCCTCAAAAGTAATAGCATATGTGTATAGTATATTATGCCAGGCACATTGCAGCAAAATGATGTGATAGAAAGGCAAAATAAAACATTAATGGATATAGTTAGGAGTATGATGAGTAATTCCTCATTACCTAGAAGTTTGTGAATGTATACGCTTAGAACTACTTTGCATATACTAAATAGGGTTCCTAGTAAGATAGTTCCTAAAATCCCTTTCAAGTTATGAACTGCAAGGAAACCTAGTTTAAGATACTTGCAAGTTTGAGGTTGTCAAACATAAACATGAATTTATAATTCACATGAAAGAAAATTAGATTATCGAATAATTAATAGTTACTTTATTAGTTATCAAGAGAAATCGAAAGGAAAGGTTTTACTATCCGAACCATAGTTCTAGAATTTTTGATACCACCAATGCCAAAATTTTAAAGAATGGTGAGGTTAGTGAGAGTGTTAAAAGTCAAGTTGTGGATATTAATGAAATAAGGGTTTACATTACCCGTAAATGTTCTTAAACCCACAACCACAACAAATGTTGTTCCTACTTTGGAAGATAGAATAATCAAGAGAAACATTTGGATAATGAAGAAGCACTTTAAGAAGAACCTAACTTACCACCGGCTCATGCATCTGAACCAGATGGTATAACTTAAATAAACCTGTAATAGTTAGAAGGTCGGCTATTTATGATGATTATGTACTTTATTTGCAAAAGTTAGATTTCGATTGTGGCATTCATAATGATCCTATTTCGTTTTCACAAGTTATAGGTAGTGATAAATTTGAAACATGGATAAAAGAAGAGTTGAAATCAATGGCTCAAAACAATATCTGGGATCTTATAGACTTGCCAAAAAGGTTCTAAACAAGTTGGCTATAAATAGGTCTTTAAGATCAAACGTGACTCGAATGACAATGTTGAAAGACATAAAGCTAGACTTTTTGCCAAAAGTTACACTAAAAAGGATGACATTAATTATAAAGAGACTTTTTTACCTATTTCAAAGAAAGAATCATTAAGAATAATTTTAGAATTAATAGCTAAATTTGATTTAGAGCTACATTAGATGGATGTGAAAACATCCTTTTCTGAATGGGGATCTTAGGGAGGAAGTTTATATGGATCAACCTGGAGGTTTTTCATTGAAGGTAAAGAAAGTATGGTGTGTAGATTGAAGACGTCAACATATAGATTTAAACAAGCTTCCAGACAATGGTATATTAATTTTAATACTGCCATTATTTATTTCGATTTTGAGATAATCACTAATGATCAGTGTATTTACCGAAAGATTAGTCAGAGTAAGTTTATATTTCTAGTTCAAAATGTTGATGATATTTTGCTTACTGCTAATGACTTGGATTTGTTGCATAAGACTAAAGAATTTCTTTCTAAGAATTTTGATATGAAAAATATGGGAGAGGCATCTTATGTGATTGGAATTTCAATACTCCATAAAAAATCAGAAGGTTTGCTAGGATTGTCTCAAAATGTCTATATTTAAAAAATTATTAAAAATTTTAACATTAGCAAGTGCTCAACAGGTGTAGTCCCTATTCAAAAGGGAAATACATTTATTCTTATTCAATCGCCAAAGAATGATGTGGAACATAAGAAAATAGAATAAACTCCATATGCTTATGTTGAGGGCATTTTGATGTACCTACAAACTTATACTAGACCTGACATTAATTTTGTAGTGGGGATGCTGGGTAAATATCAAAATAATCATGGTATTGATCATTGGAAGACTGCAAAGAAAGTATTAAGATATCTTCAAAGAATAAAGCATTACATGCCACTTATAAGAGGTCTGATTATTTAGAAGTGATTGGTTATTCATATTCAGATTTTGCCAGATGTGCTGATAGTAGAAAGTCAACATTTGACTATTTGTTCCTATTAGCTAAAGGAGCAATCTCATAGAACAATGTCAAACAGTTTATCATTGTTTCATCCACTATGAAAGCAGAATTTGTAGCCTATTATGAGGCTACAATTCTTGCATTATAGTTGTAGAACTTTATTTTAGGGCTTAAGGTTGTCAACACAGTAAGCAAGCTGCTAAAAATTTATTATGATAATTCTGTAGCAGTTTTCTTTTCTAAAAATGAAAAATACTCTAGAGATGAAAATACATAGAATTAAAGTACTTTTTTGTCGAAGAGGATATTCAAAAATAAAGAGTGCATATAGAACATATTAGGACGGATCTCATGGTTGTAGATCCTCTAACTAAAGGTTTACAACCAAAGACATGCAATGAACATGTTCTTAGGATGGGTTTTGGTTGTATTGATAATTAATAATAATGTTTGATGATGATTTTTTAACACTCTTTAGCTTAATAACAATATGTTTCTGAATTTCATATTTATTATGTTTATGTATACATAATTGTTTGAATAAGAAATTTTTATACATTTTCATAATAAGTATATGGATTGTATGTTGTTATGTATAATTTATGAACCTAAACATAATAAGTTCTTAATATAGTGGTATATGGAAGGAAGTATACAACTATATACTGCGTATGACTGTCATAACCCACATTATATGATTTGTTATGATGAGGTGCTTATGATGTTAACAGTTTATAAGATTTAATTTTTACTAGCCTTATGTTACACTATTAAATGTAATGATAAAACATCCAACCAAGTAGGAGAATGTAAGTAATATGACTTGATGTTTTGGCCCATATTTTCTGTAGGCTCATACTAAACTTAGTTTAGGATTTTTTTTCTTTGTTTAATAGTATATTAAATCTTGACCATTAATTTAGTATTTCGTGAACGTACAAGATTTAATTTAAATAAAAAAGTGTATATAAACTAAGGCTCTCTCTACCCTAATTAGGTACGGACAAAACAAATACAGAAAGAATGTATTTGACTATCCATCAAGCTACCTGATACATAAAGAGGGTTAAGAAAAAGAAATTAATTCGTGATTGTTGAAAGCTTTTGATCTACATCATGACAACTTATGCTCAAGGTTAGTGACTTCTTTGCTTCATCTATTTAGTTATTATTATATTCAAGATCTTAATGGACATCAATGATTTACATATGATTCATGATTTATATATGATTTATGTCTTTGATGTTTGAATATCAAAGTATAAAAACTTACATCTATCAATCTTCTAGTTTTTTAATTTTTCTTAATTTCTTATTATCTAATTTTAATTTAATTATTAGAGCGCTAATGCTGAAATTATCTTTGATGTTCTTTGCAAGAGCTCGTCAACTAATTGCTTTTGATGAAACTCTCTGATACGAAAATATTCGAATCAAGCAGAAAGAAACAATTACTTAGGAAAGCCAGATCGATATCAACCTTCGTTTTATTGTCGTTCATCAGTCTTTATTCTTCATCTCTAATCACCAGGGCTTTAGAGTAGAACTGGAACACTTTGCTCGTTTCTGAAGAAATTGGAAGGATCAATTGTAGTTTTAACCTTTACCAACCTGTAGATGTTATTGCCAAAATATTTTTCCCCCCATACACTTGCCTCGGCATAAGTTGTGTTAAAAGTTGGATCGTTTATTCCAATATCAAGATCACGGTAGTTTATATATGCTGATCGAGGCTTGCTTGAAACATATGGCGTCATGTAACGATAAAGACTCCTGATCCAGTTGATGTGTCTCTGAGCCACAACATCGTTATCTTCGTTCCAACTTGTAAAGTATCCCATTTGGTATAAAATTCCACCCCGATGTGAATATGGGATACTGGACTCTGGAATTTGATTCATTCTTCCTCCGTAAGGGACCAAATACAGAAACCCTATCTCGACTTGGTAGAACCGTTTCCACATTCTCTCTATTGCAGCTTCAGGAATGGGTTCCTTGACATAGTCGGATTTTGCCTTTGATGTTCCTTTAAGTAGGGTACGAGTAAGCAGAAGTTCCAGTGTCGAGTTGGGTGGAAAGTAGGAGAAGAAAAGGTTAGACTCGGCCCATGTCATTTCCGCACAATCTTCTCTAACCAAACCAAGCTCGGGAAATCTCTTTTGCATCAGTGGAAGAAGCTTGTCTACTCTTCCCAGAAAATTTCCATAGAAAGTAATGCTTACTGCTGTGCTTCCCACTTGACTAGAATTAGTTTTTCCCATCACACCTAATACGTAAAGATCTTCAGGAGCCTCATTTGCTACTGTCTGCCAGCGATAGACAAGCTTGGTTGCATTCTGTTGCAAGGATCTTCGGACCTTGAATACCGTCACTTTAGAAGGAACGGAGACCATACTCACCTTCCAAGAGACAACCACACCGTAAGTATTTCCTCCACCACCTCTGATGGCCCAAAACACATCTTCTCCCATTGAGGCTCTGTCGAGGAGTCTTCCATTAACATCAACTATGCATGCATCAATTATATGATCAGCACCAATGCCATACTTCCTAATAAGATTGCCGTACCCTCCGCCACTGAGGTGTCCGCCAATTCCAACACTTGGGCAAATTCCGGCAGGGAAGGCAAGGCCTGGGTTTGTCTTGACGAGTTCATAATAGAAGGAGCCAAGAGTTGCTCCAGCTTGTACCCATGCACTGTTAGTTGCTACGTCAACCTCAATCTTGGTCATATTAATCATGTCAAGGAGGACGAATGGGAGAGCAGAAACATAAGAAAGCCCTTCATAGTCATGGCCTCCACTTCGAATCCTGAGATCCAGTCCATGCCTACGGGAGCAAACAACGACGGCCTGAATGTGGGAGACATCTGTTGGTGTGATAATGACAAGAGGTTTGGGAGTGGAAGTGGTATTAAACCTCAGGTCTTGAATAGTGTACTCCAACACAGATGAATAAGAAGCATCTTTTGGAGTATAGACGTGATTGGTAATGGGGTTAGGACTACGGGAATTTTTGAATACGCATTGAAGGAAATCATATTGAGGGTCAGCCGAAATGATCAACAATGGGAAGGAAAATAGAACAATAAAATATGGCAGCATCGAATAACTACGAAGAAAATCCATCTGTTTAAGTGTTTAGTGGCTGTGATGGGTTTTGCTGGGAAGCGCATCCTTGCTATTAATAAGGAGGTAGGAAGTGGAGGCAACGATCGACGGAGCCGCGCACATAAAAGAGTTTTGGGAGTTAGAGTGGCGTCTCCGCTACTGGTAGTTGGTGTAAGGATTTTTTAATCAAAAATGTTGGCTTGTATATATATAATTATATATAAAGTTAGAGCCCAATTAATAAAGTCATCTAACTATTTTGGACTTTACTTATCTATTTTTAAATGTGACCTTTATATATATGTAGAGACTGAGTTTATAATTTATAATTTTATAATAAGTTAAATTAGAAATTAGAGAAATTAAATTAGGATTTTACCCTAATATAAGTGGTTACGGTCTCCAAATTAAATGTACACATAATTCTTTTCTGACACCTCATTATCAAATAAAAAATAGAGAGTTAAGGAAAACTTTTAAAAAGGCTACGTTTTAATTTGGAAGACAAACCGCAAGACTCCAGTGCAAATTTCACAATAGATTTAGGTATACTTCTGCTTTTATTTAATTCTTCATGATTTGATACGAACGGATCCTGTCTTTATAGAAATTAAAACCCAGTAAGTGATATCAAAGCTTCGTTCATAATTGGGTCATTTGTTTACTTTTTGTCTTCCATATTATCGGAGTTTCTTTTCTTTAAATCTAGTTATGAGCATATACGATTATATTTATGTGGTCTCATGGTTTCAGATCTTGTTTTTCATATATATATATACGGTTCTAACTCCTTGATTTGCAAAATAAAACCTTTAATAGTTTTCAAGAACGTTTCTGTTGTCTTTTAGTGCATAAAGCTTTAGTTTAAGTTTTGTCCCTTAGATAATAGTCTAAAAAAAATTTGTTTTCAAGTTATTTTAAAAAGCTTCCATCTTTAAAGACGTTATTAGATAATGACCAAAAACCATGGGATGTTTTCAGAATGCTTTCAATGCCTTCTTCTTTATCCAGTAACTAATAAAGGCAGTTCTTTTTGTTTTGTTAATTAAGTCACGATTTTTGTTTTTATATTGACCAATGGATTCAGACCAGAAATAACCCTAAAGTTTTAGCATCTCTTGGAAAGTTTTAAATTTATACTTGCTAGTATACATGTTATGGATTAATATTATGATGAATTTTGGGGTTCAAAATTTATAATTTTTGGTTTGATTGTAAAATTATAAATTATTCTATGTGGCAATTATTCTAGATATGTGGCAATTATTCTAGATAATATGTGAACATTAAATCGGTCTAAAGAAAGGTTTATTGTTTGACATACCTTATAACCAGTGTTTGATCACTACACCAAGGTACCACTTACAAGTTAGTATTTATGTCCAATGTCTAAATATTAATGTTGTGTAAGGTATCTTGTGATAGGGCCTTACCATTATCTCTATATAATTAATTTGGCATATTGTAGTGTTGTTATGTGAGTAATTAGATTTTGTTTGTTTTGTTCTCTGTTCAGTTCTTATTTTTGCTGCAAATATCTCTGCTAGTGTTAATTCAATTTCTATACTTAATGACACCAATTTAAAGTCATGGAAGGAGAAAATTTTGATTGTTCTCGGGTCATGGACTTAGTTCTTTCTTTATGAGTCAATCAATTTGATCCACTTACTGGTGAGAGTATCTCTGATGAAAAGAGGGAGATAGAAAAGTAGGAATGGTCGAATTGTATAAGCTTGATGATCATGAAATGTGTCATTTCAGGAGCTTTTCAGGGCATTATGTCCGATCAGATTAATACGGCTAAGGGTTTCCTTGAGAATCTTGAGAAAAGATTTGCCAAAAATGAAAAGGCTGAAACAAATACACTTTTGGCAAAACTTATCTCAATGAGGTATGTAGGAAAAGGAAACATAAAAGAGTACATTATGGAAATGTCTCACATTGCTTCAAAATTGAAAGTACTTAAGTTGGAATTATTTGAAGACTTGTTAGTGCATCTAATTTTGATATCTCTTCCAGCACAGTACAGTCAATTCAAAGTGAGCCATAATTGTCTAAAAGAGACATAGTCTCTTAATGAACTTATCTCACATTGTGTCCAAGAATAGGAAAGGTTGAAGAATGATAAGGCAGAAAGTGCTAACTTAGCCATAACATCTCAGGATAAAAGGAATAAAAGAAAGAAAACTAAGGAAATTGTGATTTCAGTAATACAAAAGAAACAGCAAAAGGAACAAAATCCAAAACGTTGTTTCTTTTGTGGAGCTGAAGGTCATGTAAAAAAGCAACGTGCCAATTATCACGCATAGCGTGCAAAGAAAGGTATACTTTTTATTTTGGTTTGTTCTTAAGTTAATTTGACTTCGGTACCTAGACACGGATGGTGGTTAGATTTTGGTGCAACAACTCACATCAATGTGTCTATGCAGGGTTGCCTGAGTTGCCGAAAACCAAATGATGGCCAAAGATACATCTATGTAGGTGACGAAAAGTTAGTAGAAGTCGAAGCAATAGGGACTTTTAGATTATTGTTAAGAACTGGATTTTATTTAGATTTAGTTGAGACTTTTATTGTACCGTCTTTAAGACAAATTTTGATTTCTATTTCCGCTTTGGACAAATCTAATTATTGTTGTTCATTTAGAAATGGAATATTTAGTCTCTTTCAAAATTCAAATTTGTTTGGTGCAGGTTCTCTATCAAGTTACAATAATCTATATATGCTTGACACTAATGCTTCATTTAATGAAGCTTGCATTTAGGTACATGAAGTTTAAAGCGCAAATTAACCGGAGAGAATTTTTCCTCGTTGTGACATAAGAGATTAGGTCACATATCCAGAAGGAGAATTGAAAGACTTGTGTCCAAAGGAATTCTCGATCCCTTTGATTTTACATATTTTGCTACTTGTGTTAATTGCATTAAGGGGAAACAAACAAATGTCAGGAGATTGGGTGCCAATAGGGCTTATGACGTCTTAGAACTTATCCATACAGATATTTGTGGGCCATTCCCTATGTTGTCTTGGATTGGTCAACCGTATTTTATAACATTCATAGACGACTTCTCGCGATATGGCTACCTTTATCTCATCCATGAAAAATCACAGTCTTTGAACATGTTCATAAACTTTAAGGCTAAAGTTGAGAACCAACTTAACAAAAGAATTAAAAGTGTCAGATCTGACTGTGGTGGCGGGTACTAGGACAGATATGACGGATTAGGTGTTGCTAAATTCATAGAGGAATGTGGTATTGTCCCATAGTACACTATGCCAGGTTCGCCTAGCATGAATGGTGTTATTGAAAGACGAAACAAAACGCTCAAGGATATGGTGAGGAGTATGATTAGTCATTCTACCTTGCCAGAATCACTCTAGGGGGGAAGCACTAAAAACTGTGGCATATATACTTAACAGAGTTCTAACTAAAGCAATTGATAAGACCCCTTATGAACTTTGGACGAGAGGCAAGGCCTTATAGGCCAAATAAAAAGAAACTGGACTCAAGGACTATCAGTTGTTACTTTATTGGATATTTTGAAAGATCAAGGGGTTACAAGTTTTATGATCCCACTACTAAGGCAATTTTTGAGACAAGAAATGCTCGGTTTTTTTTAAGGATGTTGAGTTTGTGGGGGGAGAAAGGATTAAAGACTTTGTTTTGAAGAGGAACACTTTGAAATTCCTCTAATTGTCGTTGACAATGATCAGGTTCAGGTTTCCATTCTTAACATTGTTCAAGAAGTAATTCTGGATCAAGACAATGTCATGAAAACTCCTCCTTAAGTTCAACAACTTGTTCTAGAACAACAAACTCTACAACAACAAACTCTACAACCTCAAGAGCCTATGTCATTAAGGAGATCGATTAGAGAAAGGAGGAGTGCATTTCCAGATGATTATATTGTATTTCTTCAAGAACATGAAGTTGACTTTGGTATGGTGGAAGATGATCCATTCAACTTCTATCAAGCCATAGAAAGTTCTAACTCTCAAAAGTGGATTATTTCCATGAATGAAGAGATAAAGTCTATAAAGGACAATGATATTTGGGACCATGTACCATTGCCTAAAGGTACGAAACCTATTGGTTGCAAATGGATATTTAAGACCAAGAAGGTTTCGAAAGGAAATGTAGAAAGGTACAAGGCTCGTCTTATAGCAAAAGGCTCTACACAGAACGAAGGCATTGATTATAAAGAGGCTTTCTCTCCGATTTCTTTGAAAGACTCTTTCAGGATAATAATGGCATTAGTGACACATTTTGATCTTGAGTTATATTAGATGGACGTTAAGACAACATTTCACAATGGTGACATTGATGAGATTATTTATACAGTGTAGCCAGAGAACTTTGTGTCAGTAGATGCAAAGCAAATGATTTAAAAACTAAAGAAATCCATGTATGGACTCAAGCAAGCACCTCGTCAATGGTATTACAAATTTCACCAAGTTGTCATCTCCTTCGGTTTTGAGATGAACTTGGCCGATGATTGCATGTATCATAAGTTCAGTGGGAGTAAGTACATTTTGCTAATTTTATATGTCGATGACATATTGCTTGTCACTAATAATATAGGCTTATTGCACGAAACCAAGAGATTTCTGTCAAAGAAATTTGAAATAAAAGATCTTGGTAACGCCTTTTTTGTTTTAAGGATTTAGATACATCAGGAACCCTCTCAAGTTATTCTTGGATTATCATAAACGAGCTATAACAAAAAGATACTTAAAATGTTTAGCATGCAAGATTGTAAACTAGGTGATACCCTTGTGTCTAAGGGAGATAACTTTAGTTTAATTCAATGCTCCAAGAATGACGTTGAAGCTAAAGAAATGCAGAAGATTCCTTATGCTTCGGCTGTAGGAAGTCTAACGTATGCTCAGGTTTGTACACATCCAGGTTGGAATGCTAGGGAGATATTTAAGTAACCTGGGATTAGATCACTAGAAAGCAATCAAACGAGTCATGCGGTACTTGCAGAAAATGAAAGATTATATGCTCACATATAGAAAATCGGATAAGCTAGAGATCATTGGTTATTCTGATTCTGATTTTGCTGGATGTCAAGATAGTAGGAGATCCACTTCAGGCTATATCTACTTGCTTGCTGGAGGAGCTATTTCCTGTAATAGTGCCAAGCAGAAATTTATAGCTTCTTCCACTATGGCAACGGAGTTTATAGCGTGTTATGAGGCATCTAACTATAGGATATGGCTACGAAACTTTGTCACGAGGCTGCACATTGTGGACTCTAATGAAAGACCACTTAAGTTATTTTGTGACAATAGCTTTACAGTGCTGTATTCCAAAAATAAGAGCTTGACTAAGTTGAAGCACATTGACATCAAGTTCCTAATTGTTAAAGAGAGAGTTCAGAGTGGACAATTGTTTATACAACACATTGGATCAAACTCCATGATTGTGGATCCGCTTACTAAAGGAGCGCCACCCAAGGTCTTCCATGAGCCACTTTACATATACGTGTTGCATGTTTTCAGGATATATAGTTTCAGTAGGAGTTTGTATTGTAGATGTTTTTCATATTAGACATTTTTCACTATCATTTTGGAAACAATTTTTTTTGGTTAAGTTCTTCGAGGTTATTTTCAGCTTTAAGATATTTGGTTTATTTTGTCTCTGAACTTATTTAAAATTGATCTCACTAAAGCATAAGGTTGGATCAGTTGGAAATAAGCATGCTAAGATCACACTGTTTATAATTTCCATGTTACACATCCATGCTTGATCCATGTCATTTGGTTATATCAGCATACGTGACCATTAATGGTTCCAGTTATGTTAATTGTAGCGAAAGACGCTTTGATCCTATGTTGATATGATTGATGGACCGGATTGTCTGGGGATGCATACAGTAATGATAGCAAAATTTTGAGTACTCATAAGGTTAATATACAATTTTAAGGTAACACATATAGCTCAAGTGGGAGATTGTAAGGATTTTTAATCAAACATGTGGGCTTATATGTGTATAATTGTAAATAAAGGCTATCATATAAATTTGAGCCCAATTAATTAAAGTGGTATAATATGTTTATGATATTTTGGGTTTTATGCATCTATTTTAAGTGTAGGCTTTATATGTGTAGAAACTGGATTTATAATTTCTAGTTTTATGATGGGCCAAACTAGAAATTAGATTAGGTTTTATCATAATATAAGTGGTTATGGTCCCCAAATTAAACGTACGCTTAATTCTTATCTGAAATCCCATCATTAGAGAGAAAACAGAGAGTTACAAAAAAACTCTTAAAAAAAAGGACTACGTTCTAATTTGGAAGACAAAACTGCAAAATTCCAGTGTAAATTTTACAATAGATTCAAGTATGCTTCTGCTTTATTTTATTCTTGATGATTTGATATGAATAGATGCTGTGTTTTAAAAAAACTAAAATCCCTTAAGGAGTGATAAAATCCGTTGCTATAAACTTGTAAAGAACTTAATATTCCTATATTCAAATTTAAGTTAAAGAAACATTTGGAAGGTGCCAAGTTTTGAGTAGGTGTACAAGGTTGCTGCATGCCCTGCATGGATGCCCCACAAGAGAAGAGAAGAGAAGAGATGCCCTCTGCTATTATTATTCGGCTTTTCCATTATTCATCAATTGCTTGGAATTTATTCTTTTCCATAATGACATTCAAAGGTATTGCTTTTGGGAGTACTACTCATCATCTCCTTAATTATCATCGTCCTAATTATTTTTAATCTATGAATTCAGTTTTAGACTTCAATGATGTGTAAATCATGTTCATTTTAAATCATTCCGTTACTTTGAGCTGAGGTGTATTCATGGCATTTGAAATCACAGTTCTAAGAAAAGGATTTGCTAACGATCCCTTTAGAAAAGGACTCGTGGGATTGGATAAACCCTACGGCATCATGCTGTAATTGTCAATTTCCCTTCAGGGTTAATCCGTTTAATTTAGTAAGACTTGTGTATCGTTAACAAGTCTTACTAAATTAGATCCTCCAATAATGAAGACCACACCTCATGAATCATGAGACGTGAGAGGTCTTGTCACTATCCCACTTTGCTTTCTCTAAATTTTTTTTAAAAATTTTGTCAATTTAATTATAAAAATTTTAATTTTTTAATTTTTAACCTTTTGATTCTGACCAATTTATTAATTAATTAGTTAATTTTATAAATTATTAAGTTATTATAATCTAAAATAATTCAATTAACAATTTTTTCAATTAACAGATAAAGATAATCTTTTTCTATTATATTTTTAATTTTTTAATTTTATTTAATCTTTGGTCGGTGGTGACAGTACAATATCAATTAATATTCTTAAATTTTAAAATTTTTACTTTATCAATTAATTTTTAGTCCAATTTTTTAAAAATTAATTAATTTCTTGACAACGCATATTAATTTGATCCTAAGTTATAAGAACCTCATAATCTAATTAAATTATGTATTTGGAGCCTAATCAAATTTCGTATTCTAATTATAATACTTTTATCAAATTTTATTAAATCCATGAATATGATTTGATGTGAACGATGACATATAAGACAATAGATGAATGATTGAAAATGATGATGTTCACACTGTCGTTTGCGACGCGTCCCGGTTTTGTTAAATGGTGCTTTATAATTTTATTTTGTTAATATAATAATAATAAATGCATAAGTAACCGACAAAGAAAGGTTAGAAAGTGACGTGTACATGGGCTTGAAGGTTTTTCTCGGAAAAGATTGGGAGATTTTCTTTTTCTCTTGCCTTTCCCATGCATTAAGACATGGTCGTCTTAGCTATGTAGCTGTACTTAATTACAACACATCCAACAACTTGGTCCGGGACCCTTCGCTTCCTTCTTACTCATTTGGTACTCTTATCTCTATCTTCTTCTTCGTGTTCTCAGTTTCTTTCTTTTTTCCAGGAAAGGTACAATTGCGCGGTCTGAGTCAACCCCAGTTGTGGTAGAGACACAGAGTGAGTACACTCTCACTCGTTCTTTTAATGGGTTTTCTTATATTCAATCCAATGAGTTCAATTTTATTGTTTGTTCAAAGTTCGTTAATTTAAGTAGAATCAATTCTTCTGTTTTTTGACTGCACAATTTGGTTCCTTTTTTGGGTACTGGTCTCCTGTTGAGTATCTGTGTTCTTGTAAATGGAATGTGAACCGTTGTATCATGTTCACACCTATTGGTTAATTTTTTCACAAGTAAAGAACCTAGAGTTGGGAGCTATTTGAACTCATCTTCTTTTGTTTGGTGCTTAATAAGACTTGTAAGGAAGGAAAAGGAGTTGGATTCTTTAGCTGACAGCAATTTTCTGAGAACTCAGTTCTTGAATTGTGAATTTGGGGTTTTGCCTGGCCTCTGGACGCTTCCGTTTTGGTTCATTAAGGGGTTATTTTCTTCTATGTTTCTATTTCTTGCACTCTCTTTTTCTTCTTGCTATTCCTTTTGTCCTCTCTGTCTCTGACCTTCAAAACCAAGAGGGGGGGTGAGTCTGATGATTAAGCCGTGATATAGTTAATTGGCAATCTGAGGCAAAAGAAACAAGAAGAAAAACAATAAAAATACAAGTATTCAATCAAGGGTTTATCTACTGTTCAAACTTCTTATGGATTTTGGATATCACCTGTTATATCATTCTTGAGTCCAGAAATGGTGAAATTAAATTTTTAAATATTCCCATATACGCGTGGAGCTTTTTATTTTAATGTAAAATATGAAGTCAGATGGGATATCATGTCTTTTCTATTTTTTGATATTAAGATAGTAGTCATCTTAATTTCTTAGAATATAAATGTGCTTAATATTTGGATAACGTCATTCCATTATGCACTATAAATATGTGGTAAGAGCAATTCTTTTGCCAATATATTTTTTTTCTTCATATTTTCACGAATGCTTTGTGAACTCTACTCTGGTAGCTACACAAAGTTAGGTGTTAACAACAGGTCTTCAGATATATCAGAACTGTCATCTTCAATTCTGTTTTTCTCCAATTTCTAGGCCCGTAGCATTTACTCCTGAATTTTTGTTGTTGACCCTGTGACTTGGTTCACTGGTAGTTCTTTACAGCTAAAAGTGCTTGTAATTGAAGAGTTGGATGGAAGAGAGGCAACTGGATTTTAATCAGCCATTTCTCTCAGTTAGGAGGTTCTCGGCAGGTATTTCAACCCCAAAAGCAGAGAATAAAAGGAAAACTGATGGTGCTGTTTCGAAATTGCCTCCATTACCTGTCTACAAATCAGACTTGAAATCGGGTCCAGTTAGCAAGCCTGGAAAAGTTCCCTTTGTATGGGAGCAAACCCCAGGAAGACCCAAAAATGGAGACAAACCACAAAGTCAGGCCCTTGAAAAGCTCCCAGTTGCACCGAAGCTTCCTCCCGGGAGGGCATTCAATGCTAAATCAATGAATTCAGATAAAGGTTATAAGGGTACGCATCCTACTAGGTTACAAGCACAAAATGTGCAGTCGGTGGATATAAACATACAAAAAGAAGAAATTTCAGAAGAAAAACTGGAGGAGATAGGAAGTTGCACATCAGATGATAGTGATGAGTCCTATGTAGATGCTCTAGATGCCCTGTCCCAGACTGAATCATTATTCTATAACTGTAGTATAAGTGGTCTAAGTGGTTTAGATGCTCCAGATGTGAAACCATCTGGAACTTTTGCATCGGATCCACAGACTCGAGATTTCATGATGGGTCGATTCTTGCCTGCAGCAAAGGCAGTAGCTTCAGAAATTCCTCAACATCTTAGCAAGAAGCCGCCAGTTGCACGAGAACAACCCAGACAGATTAAAGAGATAGTAGTTACACAAAGGAGGAAGATGCCTGATCAGAATAGACTGATCAATATACCATATAATGTTCAATGTAATGAATTCGAAGAAAGTGAAGATGAGGATAATGGTTATGATGGACATGATCACTCTTCACCAAGTGTGTGTGGGTTGTTCCCTCGGTTATGCTTACAAAGTTCTTTTTGTCTTTTGAACCCTGTTCCGGGGATAAAAAGACAGGCCCAGAGACCCATTTCTTCAGTTCATAAGACAAAATTTCAATCTTCAAATGTTGTTTTATCCAACAAGATTGAGAATAAGGTATTGAAGTTCGTCTCCTCTTTCATGCCAATTATATCGTATCCTTGCTATTGTGAATTTTACATATCTCAATTTATTTTTTAAATGCACATTTGCTATTGTTTTTGTATAGAATCCTACAAAAGTTGTTTATGAACGAAGAAGACAATCAGATGGACTTCAGTCAACAGGGGTCCATGAACATAAAGATGAGCTGAATAGTGTATCTAAACAGATCCTTTGCACAAGAGATATTATGAAAGTGGATGGATCACCCCTGTACAGGAGTTGGCAAAATAAGGGTTCATTGCCATTATATAATGATTTTTCTCAATCTGCTGTCGCTGAAGATAAAGGAGTTCTTGTATCTCATGAAAAATTCCAGGATTCTAAGGTGAGCAGCTCTAATTCACCTACAAAACATGTTAGAACTTTCCAGGAATTATTGGTCGATGAGATGAATCAGCAGGAAACAGGATGTTTGAGTCCTATGGTGGAGAAAACTTTATACATAGATTCTGTCCATACAAATAAACCTCAAAATTCAAGTTCTTCAGATACAAAAATGTTTTCCGCTTACAAAAAGAATGATGCCAGTACACTCATTAAAGCAAGTGGAATTGAAGAAATGGCTTGCATGAGTTCTCCTGTCAAAGATGTCAAGTTCTTGGATGGTGCACGTGAAAAGACAAAAGTACGTGCTGGGAGTTTGGAGTCTGTTGATTCCGGTTTCCTATCCTTGTCAGACGGATCCTTGCATGATGTCCAAATGGATGTGATGGATAGTTCCGGGCAACATCAAGACCTTCTACAAGGGTCAATGGCATCTCCAAGTCCAAAAGTGAATAAAAATGGGATGATTAACATCAAAAGTCGGCAGGATACAAATGCAGGCAATTTAGAAAGTTCTCATGGCTTAACCCATGATCCCATTATGTTTACCAGAGCCAGACTGGTTGATGATGGCAAGATTAATGTAAAAGGCCAAGTTTCTACTGGAATAATTAACCAAGAGAACACAATGCCTTGCCATTCATTGCTTCCTCTTCCCCCTCCTTTACCGAACTCTCCGACAGAGTCTTGGCTTATGCGCACTCTACCTGCTGTTTCCTCAAAAAATTTGTTTTCTAGATCTTCTTTTGTTACGCATACTACTCCCAGAGCCCAGGCCTCTAAAAGGGACTCCCCTGAAGTGAAGTGGGAAACTATTGCTAAATCTTCTAAGGAGCATGGGGATTCACGGTTTTCTGAGGTAAGGTAAAGAACTATTGATCCTTGTAATTTATCTTCACTTTGGAGACGTTCTCATGATAGTCTTGTCTTTATCAGGAATTACTGGCCTCTATATCAGAAGCGTAAAATATGGAATATTCCTCCTCTTTTGAGATACCTGGTTACTAGAAAAGATATCCCTGCTGTTTCTTCAATTTCTTCCATTTGGTTGCAATTTGTTTCTGTACATAGAAATGGAATGCAGTTGTCTCATTCTTAAATAAGTGGCTGTCTACAACTCTATCATCCTGTAAATCTTCTCCATTCACCAAAATCAATTCCCCATCAGCAATTTTCGTGTATAGAAAAATTTGGAGGACAAAATGTAATAGAAAGGAGAACAAAAGGTTGCAGCTTGTACATCATCTATAAGTTTTTTTAGCTCCATATGAGTAATGGATTCTCTCTGGAAAATGGTTATAAGAATGGTCGCGTTGCAGACTACTTATGTGTGGACCTATTTTTGACTTGACCTTTCTGTGTTTGAGACAGGTCTCATACCATGGAAGCAGAAGGGCTTGTATTATTTTTTTCGGAAGTACTATTTCCTAAGTTGAACTTCTTTTCATATGTTTATAGTAGATGTGTTCATATGTTTGTACTAGTTAGTAGAAGCACTTTGATAATGATGGTATGCTTTTCTGTTGTCTATCACTCAGAATAATAGATCTCCAAATATTACTATACAAGGATTCATTACAAAGGTAAAAGATCATACAGAGGGGTACTTGGATGACGTATAATTCAAGGTATTGACCTTAAGGAAGGTTCTAAGATTGGTAGAGGAGATTGCTAATGTGGTATTTTACTATCTAGCATTAAATAAATACTAGTACATGTGTGTGCCTCGTGAAATAATGCATAGAGACTAGTATTTCCTAATTATGGTTCCTCTTTGACTAGCTTGTTTTACGGTATAAAAATCTTAAATAAGATGTCATATTCAAAAGCATATCTTTAAGTCGTGAATCACACTTAAATAATGTAACTGATCCTCATTGTCTTGCATTATCTTATTGATTCCGGAATCAATTTCATTGTGTTACAAGGCAGCCTAGATCCTAGCACCTATCATTTTAACACTCAATCTCACAAGTATGAAAAGTCAAAAATATTCTTCATTCCATTAACTTGCTTTAAGTTAAATACAAATTTTCAATTACCAATAATGATTAAGCGTATGATATCATTGATATATAAAGATTCAATTTCAATATTATCAATATGAAAAAAATGTTGACTCCTGCAAAGGCTTTGACTCTTGCAAAGGCTTTTAGTATTTTTTTTATAAAAAATCATTTATTGGCGATACTATGATTGTTCCACACTTGATATGGAAGGTTATATATATGTATACATATATATATGTACACCATCTTTCGGATATATGTAGAGTAGGAAGCTCTTTTTATAAGATGATGAAACCTATATTGAGTATGAGCCATTGTTACGAATCGGCTTAAATCCGGTAGTGGATTATAAAATTTGGTACCGGATTTAAATACCGGTCGGTACCAGCCAATTTCGGTTATCGACCGGTATTCAAAATACCGGTCAAATACCGGCCAGTACCGGAAATTTTAAAAAATTGGGAAACTTTTTTGCAAAATTTTCAAAAAAATTTAAAATTTCTCTCCCTCCCTCCTGCCTCTCCTTCCTCCCC
>JANZLC010000007.1:1412274-1427827 GCA_026413385.1 Erythroxylum gracilipes
TTCTAAAATTACCCTTTAATTTCTCTTACATCCTAATTACACAGATTACATTTTTAAGACAATTTAACATACAATTAATAAGGGTATATTAAACATTTCATTAACTTTCTTAATAACTATGCATCTCTCTAAAATGACTTTTATTTTAAATAGGAGAGAGTACAATTTAATAAGTATAGAAAATAATTAGCATAAAAGACAATCTCATTTCCTCATTGACGTAGCTTCTCTAAGTTGTTAATTGATGTTGCTTGTGCTAGAGACAATTTTCTTTTATAAAAAGTTAATTGTTTTACAAGAAAGAAGAGTTATAAAGTGCAATAGGAACATGACAAAGAAGGCATAGCCGTTACATATAGAAATGTGTGAAATCATGTATATAACGAGAAACCCAAAAAGAGAAAAACGACTGTTCTTTGATTGACAAAATGCATTATAATTATAATCTTGAGCCCATGTTTTCCAAAAACAAAAACATTCTTTAAATCTCCTTAAACCAAGTTTCACCGGGGCTATAGATGCTGTTTCTTTACATGGATAGTGTAATGTATATATAAAAATCAGTTACTAACTCGCTAGTAATTGATTAAGAGTAGGAGTAATTGGAAAGTGTATTTGCTAGTTATTGATACTATGAGTAGGAGTAGAGAACAATTAGTGTAGGACAGCTTGTATTGTGTTTTCTCGTGGTATTATTTGCCATACTCTACTTGGCAGCGAAGCATCCCAGTGAATCGACGTGTCTGCCTCCTACGACCTCTCAACATGGCCTCGACCCATTGGTCTGTGAGATTTTTGACCACTAATTTGACAACTTTCTGTAGTCAATCTTCACTAGTTGGCCAAGTCATGTGGTGGGTGTACGCCTATTTTGTTATAAATCAACTTATTATGGCAATTATTCCTACCTATATTCTAAAATTGCCCCTTGTCATGTTTGCTGGTACAAAATTTGTTAATTGGAGATGAGTTGTTGGCTGCACATGCAATGGCTCGAAGCCTCTCATCTTAGTTACTT
This sequence comes from Erythroxylum gracilipes, assembly GCA_026413385.1. NCBI lineage: Eukaryota > Viridiplantae > Streptophyta > Magnoliopsida > Malpighiales > Erythroxylaceae > Erythroxylum > Erythroxylum gracilipes. The sequence continues at coordinate 1,413,293 of JANZLC010000007.1, forward strand.
ATATTCTAAAATTGCCCCTTGTCATGTTTGCTGGTACAAAATTTGTTAATTGGAGATGGGTTGTTGGCTGCACATGCAATGGCTCGAAGCCTCTCTTCTTAGTCCTCTCAATCATCAAATATGATTTTCTAGGAAAAATAAAAATGAACATGATGATACCTTGAATTACGTGTATATAAGTAAGCTATATATACATCGTTAATGATGATCGAATTCGTGTGTGACAGTTTTCCTACCCCTATTAGTGCTAGCTTGAATCGTTAAATCTTAAGTTGCAATAGTTTCCCAAACTTTCAAATGTTGTCGCATTCGTTTTTAGTATAACTAAAAACTAGAAAAATTAAACAATTAAAAGCGAAATAACAAATCAACACTAAAATTTGTTAACGTGGTTCTGCGGGACTTTCACTCAACTTAATACTTTCACTAACAACAATAGTTTTATACAAGGCTTTACTGAGCCGACACTACTCAATCCTTGACACTATCTCTCATCCTCATTATCTGTAAAAGTATTTCATACCCAATAATATGACTTGACTCCTTTTAACCTTAACAAAGGATTTTCTCAAACAATGTTTAATGATAACGAAACAAACTAAAGAATTCAAGTGATTAAACAAAATTCAACGTAAACGATAACACTTGAGATAAGAAAACAAATTTCCTAATAATTCCAACTTCTTCAAAAAGAGATCGGAAAGTTGTTTACCAAGAAATATAAATGTTTCTTTACCAAAACATTGTAAACATCAAACTTGCAAAATTCATGACGATTGTTGGAATTTTTTGCAAACAAACACCGCTATCGACAGTCACAAAATCACCAAGATTGTTGGAAGTTTTCCATACAAAAACCACTATCGATGACAGTGAATAGCCTAACAAAATCACACAAACACCATAAAAAGCCAGCTATTGAAAACTCACGAATTTACCCAACTGAATCACGCAAAGACAAAAGCAAGAACACAGTTGCACTAAAACTTCATCAATGACAACCAACCAATGAAGACACACGGCTATCAAAGCCCCTCAGTGTAGCATGTCACCTTCAGCCCACTCACGTGAAACTCTAATAAAAATAGTTGCAAATTCTCCCAATAAAAAATTGCAGTATGCACATTAATATCTTCACCCAATTAATTAATAGAAACTGCAGCACCAAGATGGAATTCTCATCAACGTGAAATCGACACATAAGATCTTCCATCCAATTAACAACAACAACCAATCACGCTCATAGCCGTAAGCCCATAAACCATACAACCAATAAAATAGAACAAAGTTAAAGACACACGCGCACCAAAGAGGAATTACACAGAAAAATCCTTCAACAAACAGTCATATGATCTACAAGAGTTCTTCTTTAGATAGAATTCTAACCCTATCCATTTTTCCAAAATAGCATATTTTATTCTATCCTACTTTGATTTGAATTTTAAACTCATCAACATTATCTTAAATGTCCAATTATCAAAAAAATGCCAAAACCAATAATAATATATATACCATATATCTTAATGATCTTCCCCCTTTTTGGCATTGTTTGTCATAAATATGAAACTCCCCCTAAATAAAATAATTGGACATATAATCCACTTGAGAAAATAACTCCCCCTTAATCCAACATCAAGTTACAAAGAATATCCATCAAGTTCTTCAAGTTCAAGAAATATTTAAAGAAACAATAATGAACAATTATCCAATCATCCAAATTTCTCTCTTTTGGGACAAAAAGATGCCAAAAAGAAAGACTAATAGTCACTGAGATACCTTAAAATCTCCCTCTGAATTGAGCAGTCACAAAAGAACAATCTGATGTCTTTCTCTTAGATAAAACAATGTCAAAACAGGAATGCCTTTAATGCAATCAATCTCAGTGAATAAAAAATCATAAAAATCAACAGTAGGCGTAGCAGAAGAATCATAAGCATGCCAAAGTGACAATTTACCACTAGTCAAAACACTAGCCAACATATCAGTACTCACATCAAAGCCATCCTCATATAACTGATTAAATTCATAAATTCCAAAAATGCATTCAACGAATCATAATCAAACTTAATCAATCTTCTTCTCACATAAACCATATGAACGTATATTGCCCAAATTCATACAGCCTACGATATAGAGAAATCAAGATAAAACTTGAAAAATCCAATTCATAGAAAACCTGAATCTTCCTATAGGTCTCCAACCAAGCATCAACACTTTCTTGACATAACTCCGTAAATCAACATTCAGAAGCAAAACTTTCAAACCATCAAGGAGAGCCTCATTCTCAAATCAAATTTACTATTCAACAAGTAAAGAAAATCCAAACATACACCAATCAACTGAATCCTTAAAATACCCATAAATAAAAACTCAAAAAGCCTAGACAATAACTCCGTCAAACCCCTTTTTTGTTTTTTTGGTTAATAAACAACATTATTATACTTCAAAAATTTAAAGCACACAGTCCCTGTGCCCTTCAAAGAAATTCAAACTTGGACTTATTCCTTGCCACATTAACTCTATCATCAGATGTTTGGTTGATTCCTCCCTCATAACTAACTAACTGGTCTTCTGTTTAAACAGTTTCTTTAGCAACAACAACTAACTGTAAATCTGGACAGTTTCTTGTTTTTCCTTCACTCATCTTTGTGCTTGTAATTGACCCTTTCTAAGCTAAGTATGCTTTGGTATCATGGGTTACTGCTGAAAATTTAATGGAGAGTGTCTAGATTTTCAGTTTTGACTCATTTGAAACATCATTTGTAATAACTTGTAACATTTTGGCCTTATATGCCTGATAACCTTACAAAAGTGACATGTAGGTACGAACCTCTAATTTTTCTTTGAGATTTCTCCTTGGACAGATCTGGTTGCACGACTTTTCTCATCATTAGACTTAGAACATTCACCTTTATAGCCAATGCCTTGAAGATCCCCTTTAATCTTACCGATTTTTAGCAATTGTTCTAATTTTTCTATACCTCCATTTAACATTCTTATTCCTTTTTTTGTACGAACTGACTTTAATTTTGTGTCACCAAGCTCATCTAATGCAGACAACAACTTCTTCTCTAGATCTTGAACGATGTTCTTCATTGAGAGGTTTTCCTTCTTTAGCTTTGCATTTGTCTTGCATATGTTGCACCCATTTTGAATACATTAATTCATAGGCTTCATAGATATCCTCCTTTTTGTCATATGAACCATTGTAATCACTATCATATTCTAAAACCGAGCTTTGAGCTGATTCGTCTGCATTTTTCCTAAATTTTCTGATTTACTCATGTTTTCTTCATCGGTTACTTCCTTCTTGGTTGCTGTTAAGCAAGCAACTGGGCTTTTGTTGTGTAAAGCAACTAACGTAACACTATTCATAACTTATTCCCTGCCATATTCACTTTCGGATTCATTCTCACTCTAAGTGCTCATATAGGATTTCCCTTTTTATCTTCTTCCAAGTGTTAGCACATTCCGCTTGCATATGTCTGAAGCCTTGACACTTATGACATTGAATTTTCTTCACTTTTCTTTCACCCTTTTTAGTTTTAGCTTATTGTTTGAAGTGGCTATTTGATGAACTCCCACTGTTCTAACTAAACTTGGGTCTATCCTTCTTCACTTTCTTTAACCACTTGTTGAAATTTGTTGTCAGTAACTCCATATCCTCATTCTCATCGAAGTCATCTTCGAAGTCATTCACAGCTTTACCAATCTTGGCTTGCATTGCCAATCCTTTTTTCTTCTCTCTATTATCCCTCAACAAATTCATTTCAAAGTTGGTAAGAATCCTAATTACCTTATCCAAATACAGTTCATTGATATCATGGGCTTCTTTAATGGCTGCAATTTTTGGTATAAATCTTGAAAGTAACGATCTCAATGTCTTCTTAACCAGTTTTAGGTTAGAGTACTTCTTCTCGAGTTGATATGCTTGGTTTGCTATGTCACATAGACAACATCTGAAGTTTCAAAGCTATCACAAATTTTGATCCTTCATGTATAGTCTGCAAAGTATCCCATGCTTCTTTTGCTAATTTACAAGCTGATATCATAGCAAAGCGACTTTCATCAATTGCACTGAAGATGGCGTGCAGGGCTTGAGAATTTCCAAGTGCTCTCTCTTCTTCAACCCTTGTCCACTCAGATGCATCTTTAAGCACTGCTTCTCCATTTTCATCAGTCATCACAGGATGTGTCTAGCCATTCAAAATTGAGTTCTATGCTTTTGTTCCTAATGTCTGAATGAATACTGTCATCCGTGATTTCCACGTAGGATAATTTGAACATCTAACAACGGTGACCTGATGATTGATACCCTTTCTCTTATAGCCATAATTGTGAAACACAGATCTATTGTTGGGCCCCAAATTTTTTTTATTCTTTATCTATCCTTTATTTTGATTTAATTGTTTTATTTTTTATTTTAGTTGAGTCTTTAATTTAGCAAGGATGAATGGGGAATTGAATGGAAATTTGAAACTTGAAATTAGAATGAAGGGTTAGGATTAAGTTAGATTAATTAGTAGTAGGCTTGTTAGATGGGAGTGTAGAACCATATAAGACAAATTAAGGGAAAACTTGGAAAGCCCAAGTGAAGGAGGGGCAAAATTGGAAGAAAAGGAGTAAAACAAGAGGCAAAATATTGTTTGAATTAGAAGAAGAAGGGAGGTGTCGTGGAAGCTAAAAAGAGAAAGAACAAAAACGTGAAAAAGGAGAGGAAAAGAAGAAAGAATCGTAGGAAGCTTGAGAAGAAGAAGAAAGAAGAAGAAAAAGAAGAGAAATCCACTTGTTGGAGGTAAGTTTTCATCTTTCTTATGCTAGATTCAAAAAGGGGATTAAATGGATGTTAGGGTTTGTGTTGCAAATGAAGGAAGAAAGAAGAGAAAGATGAGCCCAAATTGATTTTGGGATTTCTAAGTTAGGGTTTTGGTTTTTCTAGCCTAGATGGGCTATGGATAGATTAGGTTTAAATTCAATTTTAGCTTTGCTTTGATTCTTGAATTTTATGAACTTTCTTTTGAATGTATTCATTAAATGGAAATTGGTTTAATTGAAGGGAATCAAAAAAACCTTACTCAAGAGAGAGAGGAAGGGAGATCTTGAGCTTGGATTTTCGACAATTTAGGTGGGTAATACTTTTATAGTTGTTGTGTGATGGGCAAATGCCCTATATGTGTGTATTTGTTTAAATTGCATAAATGTTGAATTGTGGTGAATATTTGAAAGTGTATGATGAAATAGGATAAGTTTTCTTTGAGATAAATGAAAACTATGAAGATATGAGAATTTGATAAAATAAAAGAAGCTTAGGAATGAAATTTTGCGATTGACTAATTTGAGTATAGATTTGTTGTGATTGGGAAAGAGAGAAACCAGTTTTGTTAGTCATGTGCACGTTAACCTATAGCCTTTTCCAAGCTGCCAGCTTGAGGCCACGAGATCCTGAGAAATCGGACTTGTTTTGTTCACGGTGTAAACCATTTTGTTCCACGGAAACTCTCTAGCCATTGATTGTGCATTTTCGTTATGACTTTGTTGAGTATGATGCATAATAAAGTGTTATGATTGATAGAAGATTTCATGACATGCTTTATGTGATAAATTTGGTTAATTATGAATTATGTGATAAATTGCAAATGAACTGGATTGCTTGAAATTTGTGTATTTATGCTTGTTGTATGGCTCATTGCCGATGGCTATAAACGTATTAGCCACTGAGCTGAGTTGCTCACCCCACTTTCCCTCCTCAGGTGCAAAACAAGACAAGAGCTGAACCTTGCAAGGCATTGGAAAACTCCAAGACATTAGATACTTTTGTACTAAGTTAAGACTAACCTTTTAGATAGCTTTACAACCATATCAAACATTGAGCATCTCATGTATTTTGTATTTTGTGCTTAGTTTATGATGGACATGTTGATATGTAATTAAAGCTATGCATGAACATTCATTTTGATTGGAAATGAGAATGAGAATTCAAGTATTCTCCTTTTGTGTATGATTGTGTTGCTTTATAGATAGCGTATGAGATTGTGTATGACTTTTGTGAAAGAGGAATATGTATGTGCATATTCTTCATTGTTGAGTTTGCAATTGGTTATTTGTTTTGGAATAGCATGTTGGAGATTTGAAGGGTGTATAAGATGAATTGGTTGAGGTGGAGCTCAAAAGTACCGAAAGGTACTTGGTAGTGGGTGAATATGAAGGGAATTGGGTTAGGTGTAGGAATGGTATGCAGAGATTCAATGGAAAAACTGTATTGATCTAGATAGAATTAGCTAAAATTGTCTTAATAAAATTGTAGTTTATATTTCCATCTTTCTAACTCTATAAAGTATGACATTTTTTGATATCGGGGCTGGAAGTTATGATCGATTGAAATTGATGTTGTTTAGGATGAATTTCTGGGACAGTCACTTTGGTTGAAAATTTGACCCTTATAAAGGTAGAAATTGCTCTTAAGATCTTCATGAAAGTTGTAGGTTATCTTTTTATCTTTCTGTTGATAAAAAGTATGAAATTTTTGGACAATGGAGTAGAAAGATATGATTTTTAGAAGTTATGATATTGTTCAGGATGAGCTTGTAGACCAGTCACTTTTGCGTGGACTTTTAACCCCTTTAGAGACCGAAATTGTTTTTAAGTCCTTCATGGAAATTGTAGAGCTTTCGTTTAGCTTTCCATTGATACCAAACTTGCAAATTTTAGAATTCTGGGTCAAAAGTTATGGATTTTAGAAGTTAGAAAGTAGGAAGAGGAGGAGTTGCGCTCGCGTGTGCCTCGCGAGGGCGAGCGGCGTACTGGCGCTCGCGAGCGCGAGGCTCAAGCAAGGACGACGACCTCGCGTCGCACACAGCTGATTTTTTGATCTTCGTCCGATCCGACCTCTCTCCACTCTTTTGGCCATAACATTTTCGTCCGACCTTCGATTGACTTAATTTTTGAAGCGTTAGATTTCTAAGACATTCTTCTACCTTTACATAAAACTTTATAGCTTTTGATATTAAGTGGAAAAAGATGGATTGAACCAAAGTGAGAGGATCTATTAAAAGAGTATGAGTTGAATATTTTTCTGAACATGCTTTAGTATTTTAGTGATATCTTGATCTGTGGAACTCCGATTGAGTTGATTTTTATTTCAAATTAAACTAGAGACATGGAGATACAACTTATCTGAAGTAATTGAATTTCAATTTAGGCCCTAAGACTTTTTATTCCTGGAGTGAATTCGGGAGTAGTATTCAGTCTTGGTTTAATTTTAGCCTGAAAGTGTTTTGGCCATAACTTCTTCATTTCCTAACCAAATTGAGGGTTTTTGGTGTTGTTGGAAACGTAAATCGATGGGGAAAAAATCTTCTTAATAAGCCGGTCTAAAATTCCAAATGAAAGTTCCCCAATTATGCTCAGTAAGTTATAAGAAATGAGTCTTCCATGCTTTTATGATTCCGAATGTTGGACTTCGGAAACGGGTCCAACATTATACCATTCCATAATCTATTACCCATCAAAACAACAAAGCAAGACATGAATCTACCCATATTTCTGATTCACGTTTTTGCATGAACCCATCCTCATTTTATGATCATTTAACTCTTAACTATCATCAAAACATGTTTCATTCTTCAAATCAAGAAGAGTGATGCTCCATGGCTTCTTCAAGAGTCTCCAAGAACCCTAGCTCCTTCAACATACATGAAAATCAACTTTCAAGGTGGAATAGGCTGGGTCCTTTAGCAACAAGAAAAATATAGCAAAGTATTTAAGTGGCTAGTGATGGAAGAAGGCAAGGTTCAACTTTGAGGCTTGGAGAAGAGAGTGTCGTTATTAAGGAGAGGAAGATGAAGAAAATGAAGAAGATGAAGATGAGAGAAGCATTGTCGTATTTGGCAAGTGAAAGACCAAAATATGGTCTTTCACTTAATAAAATCGTGATTTAACAAGTGGTGTGGTGCCACATTTCACTCTCTTAAGGTCCTCTTTTGGTCTTTTAATTTACTAGTCCATTTATCTTCATTTTTCAATTCAATTTTCTCCCAATTTTCAATGACACTTGTCATTAAATCTTAATTTCACATATTAAAATTTCTACTTCCATTTGACATTTATTTATACTACTATTCATTAATTGTTCTGCCACTTAACATTTTTCTTATTCCAAAAATACCCTTAATTTTTGAAAATTCCCAAAATTTCACCAAAAAATTTTGAGTCAATAAATATACTCTCCAAATCAATTTTTAACACATTTAATTCAAAATTCCAAATATAATCACATTAAATATCAATTATACCCAGAAAATGTCAAATGAGTGCTTGTACAGTCATTATAATGTGTGCAAAAATTCAAATTCACATGTGTGTATGCTAACATTATGCATGAGCATGAAATGCAATTTTCTAATCTCTCATTTCTATTTCTCAAATACAGAAATCTAGGGTTCTAACCCTTAGTATGAAAATAGGATGTTACATACATGCCTCGATAGTTCTGTAATTTACTTGGGTCAGTCATTTTCGCTATGGTTTTATGCTTGATTATGATGTTTCTCTTTCTCATTTATTGCTTGTTTTGTGCTTGACTTAAAATCCTAATTCTATTAATCGAGTATAACTGACTCACTTAGTCCATATTCATCTTCTTCTAATTTCAATACTACATCTGGTGTATAGTTTCTTCACTAACGCGATTTCCTTGCTTCCTTGTATAATCTTAAGGAAGATGACATGACTATTATTTTTCTAATTTTTTGATCTCCTACCATTGCTTTTGCTACATATTTTTACATTAGTAGTATTGAACCCATTTTCAGCATCCATACATCTTGAGTGTTGAGATTTATTTTATATCTTTAAATCCATTCCATTGTGTCCTCCAGATTGTAAGGATTATATTGTATGTTATACATTCTCATAAAAGTAAGATGTCGTCTCTAGATTTCTGTTGCGAAAGGCATAGGATGCAAGTGCTTTATTGTATCTAAGTTAATCTGTCCAGAGTAGGGAGTTTGTTTTAGTTATTTAGCCATAAGAAGGAGTGTTTTGGGATTTGATGTTTGGCCTATACCATTTGTTTGAATTCTTGACACTATAGTGTGAGCATGTTGTAGCAAGATGCTACACTAAATTTCTTGGATATGTTTCTGAGCCAAATAATTGTGTCTGGTTTATTTTGGTCAGGTAGGTAGGAGGGGAAGAAAGTTTGCTAACCCTCTTGAATGGACCCACCACTGGTTGTCCTATATGACTGCAATTACCTTAGAGTTGAGAGGGTAAATATATGGAAGAAGGTTATATTTAGGAAGAAGGCAAAGGGGACTAGGGTCAGTCCAGTTGTTAAACTAGAAACTGGTTTGCTCTCCATTCCTAGTTAGTTGTTTCATCTCTTTCCCTATTGGATTTCTAACATTTAGGATGAATCTGGTGATATAAGAAGAGTTTGACAAGAGTATTATTGTTTAAAAGTTGGGATTTTTGAATAAATTGGGGGAGTAAGTTAGGAGTGCTGTTAGAGGAAGACTTTGAGCTTAGGAGATTTTTAAAGTTATTAAAAGCTAGCTCTTTCAGTTTTTCTTGGTTAAAAAAAGAGTGTCCCATAGGATCAATGATTCTAGAGATTTTATTAGAGTTTCTTCTACATTGAATGCTCATATAGAAGAAAGCAGTGTTTGAATCCCCATCTTTCAGCCAATTGATTTTAGCCTTTTGCTTCAAGAGTTATGAGTTTCTAATGCTAATAATAGATAAACATTTCATTTGCTACTCTCCCTTTTCCTTAAGCCTTGATTCCTTAGATTCTTATAGTTGACTGACTGAATTGCATCTAGGTCATTCCTGCAGTTCTCTAATAGTTTGTTTATATCATTTTGGAAGTGGTCCTTATGTAATTTCTTTAAGTCCTCCCTTATGATCTTTAGTTTGGAGCCTAATTTGTAAGTCTTATAGCCCTTAACTTTCTCATTTAATCCTCTTCTGATTTTTTTTCATTAGCCATCCCCCTTTAGATATATAAAACAACAGTCCATCACAAAAAGAAGAAAACACAATATAGTAGTCTAAAATGCAAGCATCACATAAGAAGGAAACGACAACGTGGAGGGCAACAAGGAGAGGCCTGCATGAGTTTTGCAAGGTTTTGGACAAAAGTCTAGTAAATTATGTATCTAAAATTAATATAAAAATGCCTATTAACAATAACCCTACATTTGAATTGTCACATGATTGGCATGAGCTGGTTGGAGGCGTGGGTTGCGTGGTTTTGGAGAGGTTCAAGCAAGAAAGGCATAAAACCATCAACTAAATAAATCTAGTGGAGGATGAAAAAAAGAGAGAGGAATAACGAGTAGCTGGAGAGAACAATGTGACAGTTGTGGAGAAAAATAACATAGCTGTTGGTGGAGATGAATATACGTTAGCTATTGGAGACGAGTTGAAGGAGCCAATCCATCATTGACGCATAGCACACACAAAACACTCTCCACTCACACAAAGAAGATTGCTGATGCATGAAAGGATTAAACATTAGCTATTGAAGGGAGACACAAAACAAGTTAGTTGGAAACCAAAAATGATGGCAGCTGGTGGTGTCAAAAGAATGTTTTTGGCTGGAGAAATACTTTGAGCTGGTGGAAGCAAGCAGTGTGGGTGTGTGAGAAGAAAGCTCCAGCTGGAGAAGAGACGCACGCAGAGAGGACTAGACGTGCAACTAGAGGAGAACGTAAGCAGGCACAAAGGATACTCCATTCAGTGATGCAAAACAGGAAAAACACACAGTAGACTCACAAAAACGCTGACGCACAAGGGGAGATGCAGAAACACGATAGAGCAGAAACGCAGAGAGGGAGATCCCAAAAACCCATTCATCCTCTGTTTATTTTCTGTTGTCTCTTATGCTGATTGCTGACTATGACTTATATGGTTTTCATTCTACCATGAGTGAGTAGCTTCCCCGAAGCTTCAAGGTTGGGGAAGAAACTTTTAGCTAATTTTTATGGATTAAATCTTGGTTGATTTATAAGTATGAGTTTCTTGGTTTGATTTCTCTATTTTGAGATTAATTTTGCTGGTATTGTGTTTGGCCAACCATTAATTGACATTAGTTGTTAATTGAAGAACCGATAAGTGAAAATTGATAAGGAACTCCAAAACAGGGAACTTATAAATTTCAGATTTAGACATAAATTGAATTTATAAGAGAAATCCAGGTTGGCAAAGAACTTAATGGGTTACGCTTGATTGCTAGTCTACGATAGTAGATTAGGATTATTGCATAATACTCCTTTGATACCTTGAAAAAGGATCTAAGAAACTCTAGGCTCAACTGTCTATCAACCAAAAATTTTCCTAATAAATTGATCCAGGTAAAGTCCATAGAAAACGCTAAAAGTGGAACCATCCTTGAAGCTTATCACATTCCATTCGGATTAACCCCTAAAGATATTCTCAATTTTCTTTAGCTTTGGTTTTATTATTTTTGATAGTTAAATTCCTTAATTTAATTCCCCATTCTTACACAACTGCTGAGTCCAATTAATTGAGTGATCGAAGCCTAGTACTTACACAATTACTCACTGTGGGATGATATTACACTATACTACTTGAGACCTGTGAACTTGCGGAGTTGCATCAAGTCTCTTGGCACCGTTGCTGAGAAGTAATCCCTGAGTAATATTAGGCGACTGATTGTTTGGTTAAATTGGACATTTTTTTTGTTTTTTATTTTGTGTTAATAGATTTTGTTAGAATTATTTTTTTTGTTTGTTCTCTTTATTGTCTACTTCTTATTTTGCATTTTCTACACCTTACATTTGATCTTACTGTGTTTTTCTTAGTCTATGCGAAGGTCCGTCAGTACTGAAGAGTTATTGTTTGATTCTAAAATAGAAAAGACAGCTAAAGCTCTAAGGAAGGAAGAAAAAGCTAGAAAAGCATGGGCAAAAGCATCTAACACATTGTCTGTGCAGGAACGTTGGATCGAACCTGAATTTACTACAACTTTTCCAACAGAAGAGACAATCGAATCGAAAATGGACGAACAGAATCAGAGAACTATGAGGGACCATGCAGTGCCAGATTTTGGGAAATTTCGTCCTAGCATTACAAGGCCTCCTATACAAGTAAATAATTTTGAATTAAAACCTGACCTTGTACAAATGGTGCAGCGCAATCAATTCGGAGGGCACCCAACAGAAAACCCACATGTCCACCTGCAACAATTTTTGGAGATTTGTGAAATGTTAAAGCAGAATGGGGTACCTAAGGATGCTATAAGGCTTCGGTTGTTTCCTTTTCTGTGAGATATCGAGCTAAGGATTGGCTCCATTCATTACCACCTAGTTCGATAAACAATTAGCAAGAGTTGTCCAGGGCTTTTATAGCTCAATATTTTCCACCTGGGAAGACGTCGAAGCTCAGAAGTGAGCCTCTTTTCAACCCAAAGAAGATGAGTCTTTGTATGAATCATGGGAAAGGTACAAGGAGCTTCCACGTAAATGTCCACATCTCGGTGTCCTGAAGTGGATGATTATGCAAATATTCTACAACGGAGTTTCTCTAGTTATGCGAAGTACAATAAATGCTGTGGCTGGAGGTGATTTAATGGACAAGAGTGAAGACGAGGCCTTTATGTTATTGGAGAAAATTGCCTACAACAACTATCAGTGGAATAATGATCGGAAAGAGGTTAAACAAGAGGGGAAGAGACCTTAAGGAGTCTTCGAATTGGATGCCTTTACCTTGTTGAATTCGAGATTTGAAGCTCTTTCAAGGAAACTAGATAAGTTTGCCGCAGCTGCTGTGAGTAATGTGAATGCATTACAAGATCAGGATTTTGGGCCGAATATGGGTACAGAATTTCAGAACATTGGGCAAGAATTTAAAGCTGAAAAAATGAATTTTGTAGGAAATTATGGATAGAAGAACCAAGTTGGAGCTTTTTCAAACACTTATAACCCTGAATGGTGAAACCACCCGAATTTCTCCTGGTCTCAACAATCTAAGCCACCCCTAAGTTTCCCTAACCAAAACCATTACTCACAAAATCAACAGCATTACCAAAAGACCCAACAATAACAAAACCGTGTCCCCCCAGGTTTCTTAAACTTGAGACAACAAGCCCAGCCACCTGAGCCTAAGTCCAACCTTGAATCAAGGATGGAAACCTTTATGCAGAAGCAAGGAGACTTGATTAAGCAACTTACTACTCGAATGGACCAATTGACGGTCCATAATAAGATGCTTGAGACTCAGATTGCACAGCAGGCCTCATCACTAAAGTTTGACAAAAGTAAGCTACCTGCATAACCAGAGACTCCTAAAGAAACCAAGGCGGTGATACTAAGGAGTGGAAAGGTTTTGGAACTTATGGTGCAGAAGAATAGGGCTGAAAAGGAATATGAAGGAATAGACTAGGATACACAACCTGTGCAATCCAATGCACAGCCTGTGCAACAATCACCTAAGCCCAAAAAATACACACCACCACCAACATATAAGCCACCAATCCCATTCCCTCAGAGATTTCATAAAGCTAAGCTAGACTAGTAGTTTGGAAAATTTGTTAACATTCTGAAGAAGCTCTATATTAACATCCCCTTCACAGAAGCCCTTACCCAAATGAGTACTTATGCCAAGTTCTTAAAGGAAATCTTATCAAACAAAAGAAGGCTAGAGGAATATGCGACTTTGGCTCTTACAGAGCCTCCCAAACTTCAAGATCCAGGAAGTTTCTCGATACCTTACCGAATTGGAACTACAACAATTGGGAGAGCATTATGTGATTTGGGGGCAAGTGAGAGCTTATTGCCATTATCTATCTTTCAGAAATTGGAAATCGGAGAGCTTAAACCAACCACCATATCATTGCAGCTAGCCGACAAGTCCATAAAATTTCCCATTGGGATATTGGAAAATGTGCCTCTCAAGGTTGGAAGCCTTTTTACCCCGGTAGACTTCGTTGTGCTAGAGATGGAAGAGGATACTAACATACCTATTATACTTAGCAGACCCTTTTTAGCCACAGATGGAGCAATCATAGATGTTAAAAATGGAAAAATGACTCTGAGAGTAGGAGAGGAAGAAATCGAGTTTAATTTAGGAAGGGCAATGAAGGCTATGGATGACAAGGATTCTTGTTTAAGGGTGGACCTTATTGACAAGCTGGTTAGTTCTGAATTCAAAAAATCTCATCCAAGGGATTCATTAGAACATTACTTAGTGAAGGCTGTAGCAACTGCAGGGAGTAATACAGAGATTATAGAGAAGGAATTAGAAATTTTTGAATTCGCATAAATGCTCGATGTATAACCTGTGCAAAGATCTACACAACCTATACAACCTGAACTGAAACCATCACCTGATTCAAACAAAGAAGAACATCCGAATGTGGAATTGAAACCGTTGCCTCCTAACCTCAGGTATGAATTTTTGGGCCCTAATTTGACCTATCCAGTGATTGTTAATGCTCTTTTAAGCCCTGTGCAGGTTGATAAACTTTTAAGAGTGCTTAGAGAACATAAGCAAGCAATTGGGTACAAAATT
>JANZLC010000007.1:1463196-1481496 GCA_026413385.1 Erythroxylum gracilipes
TGGATGATTTTAGTGTGTATGGATCTTCTTTTGATGAATGTCTTGAGAATCTTGCCATTATCTTGGAACGATGTATAAAAAGTAACCTTGTATTGAACTAGAAAAAATGTCATTTTATGGTGGACCAAGGTATAGTTTTAGGTCATGTGATATATGCTAAGGGTATTGAAGTAAACAAGTCCAAAGTTGATATCATTTCTTCTTTACCTTACCCCTCTATTGTGAGGAAAGTGCGTTCTTTTCTTAGGCATGCAGGTTTTTATCAAAGATTCATTAAGGAATTTTTGAAGATAGCCGCACCACTATGCAAGCTTCTTCAACAAGATGTCTCCTTTGAGTTCGACGAGAGGTGCAAAGAAGCATTCAACAAACTTAAAGAGCTTCTGACATCCCCACTGGTGATTCAACCGCCAGATTGGAACCTCCCACTCGAGATCATGTGTGATGCAAGTGATTATGCGATAGGGGAAGTTCTAGGGCAAAGAGTGGGAAAAGTTTTACATGCCATTTATTTGTGATTTTTGCTTTGGAAAAATTTCGATCATATTTGCTTGGTGCTAAAGTAATTATTTATTCTGACTATGTAGCTTTACAATACTTGCTCACAAAGAAAGAAGCAAAATCGAGGCTAACCAGATAGATTCTCCTCCTGCAGGAATTTGACTTAGAGATTAGAGATAAGAAAGAGGTAGAAAATGTGGTGGCAGACCATCTCAACCGTTTGATAAAGGAAGAAGATGATATCCCTTTACGAGAAAGCTTTCTAGATGAGCAATTATTTTCTGCTGATGAGACACCACCATGGTATGCAGACGTTGTCAATTTTTTAGTAACTAACGAATTACCTCTTGGTTTGTCAAAGGCTCAGAGGGATAAGCTACGAAGTGAAGTGAAGCGAAGTACTATGTATAGGATGACCCATATCTTTAGAGGCACTGTGCAGATCAAGTTATTAGGAAGTGTGTACCGAAAAATGAATCATCATCAATTTTATCCTTCTTCCATTCGTATGCTTGCAGAGGACATTTTGGAGTAAAACAGACAACTCAAAAAGTTTTGGAGAGCGGCTTCTACTGGTCAACATTGTTCAAAGATGCATATAGCTTCTGCAAATCCTGTGATAGATGCTAACGGTCAGGTAACCTGTCCCGTAAGGATCAATTGCCACAAATCCCTTTGCTTTTCTGTGAAATTTTTGACATTTGGGGCATTGATTTTATGGGACCTTTTTCTCCTTCTTTTGGCTTTACTTATATATTGCTGGCAGTTGATTATGTTTCTAAATGGATGGAAGCAAAAGCCACTAGGACTAACGATGCCAAGGTTGTTGCAGATTTTGTTAAGGTTAATATTCTTTCTAAGTTCGAGATACCAAAAGCCATCATTAGTGATAGAGGAACCCACTTCTGCAATAGGGTGATGGAAGCAATGTTCAAAAAATATCATATCATGCACAAAGTTTCTACTGCTTACCATCCTCAAACCAACGGGCAAGCTGAAGTCTCGAATTGAGAAATCAAGTTAATCCTGGAGAAAACCGTGCACACCAATAGGAAGGATTGGAGTGTAAGATTGGAATATGCATTGTGGGCCTACTGGACTGATGGCGTGTGAAGGTTGCTGTGGTGGTTAGGGGTGATGGTTGAAGTTTTGGAAAATTTGGAATTTCCTGAGTACAAACGAACAGGCTGATTGTAAGGTAAATTCCGGAAAATGACTTAAAATTTGGATGTGATTCTTGAAGTAAAATTGTAGAATAGGATGTGAGCTACAACTTTGGTGAAGGAAGTTTGTGAATCGGATCAACGGGTGAAAAGTTATGAATTTTTAATTGGACTATGTTCTGGAAATCATGGCTGCAGACTAGACGATTTCAAAGTGTTTTTCTGGGCAAACGGCTGAGCATTTTCGGGTGGTTCTTGAGACTAAATTGAAGTTCAAGAAGTAAACAACAACATTGATGAAGGAATTTTGTCCAAATGATGAGTAGAAAAAAAGATATGATTTTTCTTGTTTTGGACATTCTGGATTAAGAATCTGGGCCGATTTTCAGAAAAGGATGCAAAGGAGCTGATGTGAAGAATTTGACTAAAATGGAAGATTAGATGAATGAAAGGGAATGATCAAGTGAATAAGGAAAGATAATTGAGTGTTTTTGGACTACACACAAAACTCAATTGATAGTTTTTGGAAACTAACAAAACCCAAATAAAGATGATAACTTGTCAAAACAAATCTCTCTCACAATTTGAATTTGATAATCTGACTCCATAAGAGTTTTCACAATTCAATATAAAAGGAAATAAAAGCAAATGAAGGGTCATGAAGGAGAACCACATGTCGATTTCTCTTCAGCTATTAAACAACAATAAAATGACATAATTAAGGAAACTAAGTAATGAAAATTGAGCTGGAACTTTAAGTCTCATAAAGGATAAATAAAACAAGATAAATGCATTTATTCACCAAATATCTTCAACTCAAATTGAGTCATACTTGAGCTGAGATCTTGGGCTTCAAATATCATCAAAGAGTGCAACATAAGCTGGATTTTTCTACTGAAATAACATCAGGAGAATGGACTTCAAAAATCATGCATTTGTAAGTCCCAAAGGGCTTGAGCAAAACCTGTAGCTTTAGGCTCAAATTTGGCTCTTCTTTAAGCTCCTCTTCTCCAATCGAATCACTATCATCACTATCATTTGAACTTATTGGAACAAGACCCATGTTAGAAATGTCTTCCAAAGCTGTATTTGATGGTCCTCCATCAATACAGCTGGTGAAGAACTTAGTGTATCATTTTAGAACTAAGCATATCCGGTGTAGGTACCATTTCACTTGTAGTCTAGTGGAAGTCTGTGAGATGTGTTTGAAGAAGATTGATGGTGCTAAGAATCCAACAGACATGTTGACTAAAGGTGTTTATGCTAGGAAACTGAGGTTGGGCAAGGCCTCAGTTGTTTTTCTACCTTAACGTGGGAGATGTTGTGGCTAGGTGAGTTTGTTGGGTACATTGGCATGGAGAATGAAGATGGTTGGGTTGACTGGATCAGTCTCCATGTGGGATACTTGTTGAGATATGGAGCTTGATAATATATTTGGGCTTTCCACTAGGCCCACAATCGCGGATCAATTATCAGAAGGCAGTTATGTCTTTTGTATTCTCCTAGGCATATAAATACATTATATTCTCCTAGTGTACCTATGTTGAAAACATTCACAGTGAAATAGAACTCTAACAACTGGTGGACTTAGCTAGAAAACATTAGTAAACCATATAAATGTGTGTGTGTTTGTTATTTCCGCACTTGTTCTTTGATTATTGTGATTGATGGTTCATAACAAAATCCCATGCCATATGTTGCCATTATAAATTTGATTATTTTTTAGTGATCTCTTATTTATTTGTACTTAAAATGGGTACGCTTGTGGAACTCATAACGCTTGTGTTTCTCAATAGAAAAAAAGTGTGTATGGTAATTTTTGATGGGGCTCAATAGCACAAATGACTAGCCATAAAGTCAACATGCCTGAATTAGCCACTTCCTGATGTTAATCATACTTATTCGTTGTTTCTACAAGACAAGGTTCAAAGGGAATACAGGCATCCTCCTTTGGTTTCTGAATGGGCTACCCGCTTAAAACCCAAGTTACTACTGCGCCTGTCCACTATGATATCTCCTTGTAGACCCTAGTGGCTCGTGCAACACCTTCTAGTGTTTTCCCCATTGCACATACAGTGGTAATCTTGACCACGCAGAAAATAAGTGTTATAGGCCTCATGGCTATCTGCCAGGATATCGACACTGTTGTAAAGGCAACACTTATAAATAACCCTTTTTTTATATAACACGGGAAAGAAAATAAGGAGACTAGCTCCGATAATCTAATCCCTTACGAAGGGATCTATTGTAAAGAGTTCCTTGCTTTTCTCGGTGGAGAGCATCCAAAAGGCTCCAGGGAGGCTCCCGCAGAAAATGTAGACCCGGTACTGCGATTGATCCCAGAGATGCCAAATGATCCGCACAATGGTTCCCCTCTCGAGGCATATGGTCAATTATACATCCCAGGCACGATGAAGCAAGTCCAGAATACCTAACACCAAAAAAGAAAACTCAGTCAAATGGAAACGGGAAGACAAAAGAAGATTAATGACCTCGAGGGAGTCCACTTCCAGCAGCACGCGTCTATAACCCCACTCCCAAACCAATAGCAACCCAGAATACACTCCATGGAGTTCCTCCAGGAGAGGTGTGCCGACGCCAATCTGCTGTAAGAAATCCCCGCACTAGTGCCCCTGACAGTTTCGAATAAGGCCTCCAGCAGAAGTGATATTAGAGCCCAATTGTACGGCCCCATCCGTATTTAACTTGACCCAACTGTCGAGAGGAGGATGACACCCAACTAACAAGCCCAAAGGCAGGCCCTGCGATGGAAAGATCCGATTTTCCAGTGCACTGGCTCGAAGGATCGATTTTGTGTAAGCCATGACAATAGTATGACCATTAATTGGCCAAGTAAAACCCAGCTCAAAAATGCTTATATTTCGCAATTTCCACAAAAACCAACAGGAAACCCCAAAAATAGTAGCCCACGCGGCATGATGGACGTGCACATGGTTAAGAAGATTAAAATGGAGCCATTGGCCTTCCGCCTGACTAAAAAATCCCCTCCGACCATGGAAATAGGAAATTAGTGCCAGAAGGACTGGACCCGATGACATACCCATAGAACATGAAGGGTCGTTTCCTCCTAACCAGAGGATGTACAGCCCACCTCCGTGGTCAAATGGCGAGTCACTCGTTCTTGATTGGTAAGCAACTTCCGCTTAGTCACCAGCCAGAGAAAAGATCTGATGTATTGTGGTCCCGCCCACTTCCATATGGCCTCCCAGTGGCTATTGAAATCCTTAGTATTGAAAGGCTCGATCATATTGTAAGAAGTCGCAACGGTAAACCGCCCATTCGAAGTCTGGCCCTAGCTCAACTGATCGTCCGCTCCAGCACAAATAGTGGTCGAAGCAATAGTCATGCAAACAGAAGCGGGGAGATAATTTTGGAAAACCTGCCAATTCCATTTGCAGTTGCCGTCGTGAAAATCATGAAGAGTAGCGTACAGAAGACTCTCAAGGATGTCTGTCTGAGACAGTAAATAAAGAGGGCCCCAATCAACTAACCAGTGGTCTAGCCAGAAGAGAATGCGTTGCCCATTACCAACTTACCATTGAACTCCTTGACGAAGGAAATGCCAAACAGCCGCAATCCCTCGCCAAGTACTCAAAGTGCTAGATCTCGCTAAGAAAATCCCAGCCGAGTTTCATGAGGAGAGCATCATTCCTTTAATTCATCTAATCATGTTGTCAATTGTCAGTCCAACAGCACCGCAAATGACCCACTCCCCAATGAATCCTTACAACAACAACCCCTTTGTCTTTTATAGAGGTAAATCAGCCCAAAGCCAACCTCACTGATGATTCTATAACTCTTTTGCCCTTTGTATGCCTAATTAATGGTTCATTAATGCTAGAGCAACATATCATGTTTCTTTCACCTCTTCTTCTTTCATATGCTACCCCTCCCCTCTTTTTCCCTTCCACTATTTTTGTACATAACGAAGCTTTTATTCCCATTCATGGCATTGACAATGTGTAAGTCACATTGAATATTACCTTAAATGATTTCCTTTTTTTCCTTCCTTTAAGTTTAATCTTTTATCAGTGCTAAAGCTCAACAAAAGTTAAATTATGTTGTGATTTTTCACCTTAATTATTGTACGTTTCAGGACCCTGATTGGTCAGCGCTATAAAAAAGATGGACTTTACTTTCTTAATGCCTTTACATCTGTTACTGTCCTTCTTGCTACTTACTCACCATCAGGCATGCTCGGTTTAGCCATCCATTGTCACCCTATTTTTAGACCGTATTCTTAGTTTCAATAATGATTCTTGTGACTATTGTGAAATATGTCACTTGTCCAAGCAAACTAGACTTCCTTTTCCTTTATATATGTCCATTAATAACAATCTATTTGATTTAATTCATGTTGTTGTTTGGGCCAAATATGCTAGGCCTATAATGGAATGGTCATTGTAATTTTTCTAACTCTTGTTAATGACATTTCATATGTGAACTAGACTTATCTCATGAAATATGATGCCCACTTGTTCATTTTTTTGGTTTATGTTCGCAACCAATTCCATACATGTTTCAAAATAATCCATTATGACAATGGTTAATCATGTTTTTCAAAAATTATCCTTGACTATGGTATTCTACGATAACTAAGTCAACCCGATACTCCTTAAAATGAAATAGTCAAACATAAACACCGTCATCTTCTCAATATGGAACGAGCCTTATGTTTCTAAATTGATCTTCCCCTATGTTTTTAGGGCGATTGCGTACTTACTGCCACTTATTTGATAAATGAGAAACCATTTAAAATATTGAACGATAAAACTTCTTATGAAAAGCTTCATAGATTGCCACCTAATTTTACAAATCTGCAAACGTTTGGTTGTTTATATTATGTTTCCAATTCATATGATCACACAAATAAATTTGAACCTCAAGCTAGATGATGCTTTTTTGTTAGCTATCTCACAGGGAAGAAAACATATCGTCTTTATGATCTTGATAATAATAAAAATTTGTTAATCGAGATGTTATCTTATATGAACCAATTTTTCCTTTCAAGATTAATAAGGCTTTGTATGACATACATTCAAATCTTGCTAGCATCCCTTTACCTATTACTACTTCTCACTGTTACCTCAAGGTTTATGATTAACGATTTTGATGATAACTTTATAATATTTCAAAATTCAAATCGGATTTATTTCCTTATATAATTAACGGTCATATTCTTAAAAGGAAATAAAATCATAAGAAATACGCTTTCTTTTTTGTAGGAACCTTCTTCATGAAGTTACCTTATTAAAAATAGTTTGTCTGAAAGGATCCTACAAATTATGAAGGTTGTATATTAGCTCCGTAATTACTGAAATATTTTTGGCAAAGATGACATTGGAGTTATTCAGATTTAAATCCATTTAGTTAATTAAAGATGCAGGTGAAGCAACGGCTAATTAAAGAAAATGAATATTTAAGGAAGAGCAACAACATTTATGAAGCAACAAACAAACTCACACTTTCGAAACATTTGAGCAACATCTATATTCTTGAGAGTCATATTATTCTTATTGTGTCTTAGAAAGTGAAATCACTCTATCAAGAGAGAAATTGTTATTTTATTTTCTGTGAGCTTTTAGAAGCTTGTTATACACTTTGAGCGTGGAAGGTTGGAGAACCTTGAAAAATATATACTCCTGAGCTTGGAAAGGCTCTTTAAATTTAATATTTGAATTTTTATAGTGAAACACTCAAGTTGGATACTTGGGGAATAGACGTAGGCAGGGCCGTTCCTATAGTTTTATAGGCCCGGGGTGAAATTAAAAAAAAGGGGCCCCAATAAATCGACAATATACTTAAGTTTAATATTTGTAGTAAACATAAATGACTCAATTTATAAGTTTACATATCCAAATAAATATTAAATGATCATAACACTAACAAATACACAGAGGATCATGATTTATAAAAAATAATTTCTCGTATTTCTAAATGCAAAATCATTAATAATATTATCAAGATCAATATTGTCCAACATATCCTTCTCAACACATAACATAGCCAAACCATTCAACCTTTTTTGTGACATTGATGAACTTAAGTAGGTTTTCAATAATTTTAACTTTGAAAAACTTCTCTCAGCTGATGCTACAGTCACAGGTATTGTCAATAGAATTCGATAAGCAATTGAAACATTTGGATAACAATCTGCAGCTTGAACAAATTCTAATATTTCAACTGATGACATTAACTCATTTGGCAAAGTTATTTGCAATATTTTTTAATTCAGAAAAAAGATCATCTAAATTCACAATATATCGCAAAGATATATAAATGATATTATATCTGTGATAAAAAAAATAAATAGAAAATTTTAATATCTAATATTAAAAATAAAAAATAAAGAGTAAAAATATATTAAAAATTTAGAAACTTTACTTTTAAATTATACTCAGAACACAGAAAACATAATCGTAAAATTTTTTGCTGCTAATTTTTGAGTTAGAGTACTTTAAATACATATATTGATGAAAATAAAAAAATTAGAAGGTAAAAGTATACTTAAATATTTCAAAACTATTTATAAGCATGAGGACCACAAAATTACCTTTACCTCAATTTTTTTAATAACGTTAGGTTATAATGTTAAAGTCATTAATGACTTTAATGTTATAACTATACGTTAACGTTAAAGAATGTGCCAACCACTGACTAAAGAGGAGAAAGATAGAATCTCCCAAAGCAAGAATCAAGGATTTAACGTTAAAGATCACTATAACGTTAAAGTGTTATAGTGACTTTAACGTTACAGTGTTATAGTCATTAACGTGTTCTAGTGTTATAGTCATTAACGCTAACGTTAAAATTTACAAATCAATGCGCTGCATCACGTTATAACAAGACTATCTTAGAGTTTAGAGAGCCCCCCCTCATAATGGGCCCTGGGCAGGGGCCAGCAGGGCCGGAACTACTAGTAGGTAGAGGAAGCACTTGCGAGGCTTGATTCACTCAGAGTTCTTCGTTCGCTTAGACTCATTTATCTCTCTAACGACCCACACTAATAAGGATCGATCCTCAGTTGAAATCTTTGGGTAATTTTGACTTGTTTCCTTGTTCTTTTTTGCATGTAAGTTTGGTTGTGTATTGTTGGTGGGTGATGCACTGGTTTCTTATGCTTTGGATGGGAGACTGGAGAGTCACCGGAGAGAGAGACAAAAGTGGAGGAAGAAACGATGGTGGAGAGTCGTCGAAGAGGAGAACCAAGAGAGAGAGTGAAAGTAGCAGAGTAAGAATTTCTTTTTTGCAAAACATTTCTCCAATATTTTAAAATTTACGGTACTGGCCGGTATTCAACCTATTTTCTAATTACCAGCCAGTACAAGCTGGTACTATGCAAAATTGCTGGTATCGACAGGTACTAGCCACCGGTACTTATACACCCAGTTTTGTTCTGTTTTTTGCCGATACGGTACAGGCTAGTATGGTACGAAACTCATATCCTTGTTGCCATGGGTGAAGAAGAAATCTTTATAACATCAATTCTTCACTCAATTTATCTAAAAAAAATGCTTAAATGCAATTCAAAAACTATGTTTCTTTCTTATATAAATGAACTAAGATTCAATATGCATTATGCATTGTATAAATGTACTTAGATTTTATCTCTAACCTCTTAAGACTGTTAGCAACTTTATAACATGCCAAATGTCCTTCTTGCAACTCAATTATGATCTATTTATACCCAAAACCACTTCAAGTGATTGTTAGACATGTATACTAGTTACTACTACTACTATTTTCTAAGCACAATAGGCTGATTGATGTTTAATATGAGTCTATTCAATGTCCCTTTTACTAGGGTATCAATTAGCATATCCCCAAACCAAAAGCTTAACTCCTATTCTTCCCAAAATGCATTGTGTTAAATCCTTTAAGCTAACTAAATAAACAGTGCATTTTGTTAGTAAATAATGTAACCAATGTACAATATTCAATCAGTAAACAATTCAACCTATGTATAATGTCGAACAATAACTACTAAGTTCTTTAAAAGATTTAAGACTCAGTTTCTTTGATAAAATATTGATTTAAAATCATTTTAAAATTTCTCAAATATTATTTTAAAATAAAGAGGTTTTCTTTAAAGTTCAAAATAAAATTTCTCTTATTTGTGATAAATATATGTATTATGCTCTAAATGTAAATGATTTTGAAATAATTAAGCTCTTAATTTATTGAAGGTGACTAAGATAAGGTTATAAGAAATACTATAATGACTTGTGACAGATGGAATTAATTTACTTTTGTTTTGTTCTTGGTCCACTTGAATTAAATTACCTTGAAATTTTGTTAAATTGTATTTAAATTTTCATTTTACTCATTTGGCTTCTTTGATGACTTTTCCCATTGAATCACCTTACTCTTCCATTGAATTTGATTCTTTGATAAAGTTACCTAGTAATACTATCAAAGGGGGAAAAAAAGAAGAAGAAGAAAGAATATGTTTTATTGTCATAGAAATCATGTGTTATAATCTCCTTTTTTTCAATGATGACAAAAAATTTAGTGTCATCAAAAAAATAAATGACATTAAATAAACACTATATATGTCAAAGAAGGATATAATGCATGCTTACTCCTTTATTTATTCATCATTTTGTAATCAAGTTTTAATATGATGACTCTCTAATCCTTCTGGTCAACATTAAATGGGAAATTGAGAAAGTGAATGTATATCATCTCTCTCCCTCTTTTAAACATTTATCATATAGGAAAAGTTCTCATTAAGGCATTCTTAAAATTAAAGAGAAATTATTATAATGCTCTTATACCAATTTCAAATATCAGTGTATCTTTCTTTCCTTAGGTACATATAATAATATTTTCTCTCTTAAACATATATGCCAAGTCAACATTCTCAAATGAACATTTACCTTCTTTTTTGTACCACCAATGGTTACTTTATATATTTCCTCACTTGGTTTAACAATTAGCCTTTTTAATACTCATTTCCTTGCTTGGCTTATGTAAGGAGCCTTAGTGATTTTTCTTTTGAAATCAATTGTCAAATATATCATGGTTGTTCCTCATTTGATACCAATTGAGGTGATATCAATTATTGCTATTATTTTTATGTTGCTTAATATTAACCTATAAGACAAAGTAACTAATATATTCTAGATACTCACATAAACTTGGGTCCTTAGGGGTTGGTTACTAATTCTTTTTAACTATCTTATATTGAGTTTATTTATCAAGTATTTCTAAAAAATAATTCCTATTTTTATGTTAATAGTCACCTCAAGAATAACATCTCACATGAAAAGATTTGAATTTATATTAATCATATGAGTAAGAACTATAAGAACATGAGAAAATGAATTTTTAAGTCTTATAAATGAGAACTCTCTTTTTGTATATATAAAGGTAAGAAGCTTTTCTTATATCATAGTTAGGCCTAACAAATGAATTAGTACAAAGCATATTTTTATTGATGAAATTATGTCCTATATTAATTATAAGCATGTGCCTTTTTCTTGAATAGTGGTTTATGACTATTGTGAACTTGTTTCATACCATGATAATGATAAATAGGCTGATATCAATGAGAAATTGCACGCTCTCTTTACGTGGCTTTTCATGAAATTATGCCTATATTATTTTGAACCTTATATCATCTAGTTTTATAATGTGATCAATATATGAATATATGAAATATCTTCTTTTTATGATCTAGAGGATGATGGATAAGCATGTAATATGCTCATTTAATGATTTAGGTAGAGGTCATCATGCAAAAGCTTGCCCCCCACAAAAATTATTTTAGCATTAGGCGATGCTTTTCTATGAGTGTACCCAATCTCATTAATTGTCTTTAATCTCATACCTATCAATTGAACTCTTTTGGGCTCCAAACATACATTCTAGCTTGTTACTCACTTAGATAATGATGCTTTAAGGACATTAGTCTCATTTTCTATCTCATTCTTATATCAAAAATTATGCTTAATATCATTAGAAACAAATTCACTATTATATTATCATATCATGTATTTTGCATTTCAATTTCTATGTTAAATAATGAATCAAAATGTGATACAGTGACCTATACTCAAATTTCACTAAAAATGTACATACAATAAATAAGACCTGCTCTGATATCAATTGATAGTCTCCAAATGGCACATATGAGTATTAATGAATTATATGTATATGTATATTATGACCTTTCAAAATCAATAAATGAATTGCCTATACTAATATATGGTTATGATAAGTTTTATGTAAGACAATTACAAATAATCATATAGATAATAAACAAGAGTAAGAGAAAAAAACGAAAAACTAATTTATAGTAGTTCATTAAACAAACTTTGATGCATGTCCACTCTCTAAGCTCTATCTAGGAATTCATTATCATCTTTCTTCAATTGGTGAACTAGAATCCTTAATATAATATTTTTCTTTTTCACTGGGGAAGTGGAACCCTTATAATCATTTTACTTTGTTATAGGTAAAAAAGGGAAACTCTTTATAACATCAATTGCTCAGTCAAACAATCTCATAAATAGTCAAATACAACCCAAGGCTTATGTTTTTGCTAACACAATTAAACTAAGACTCAATATATTTATGTATATATATTATAAACTACACATTTGTATTTAAATGTTCTTTCTTGTATATCAAGGATCTTAACAACTGTTTAACATGCCAAATGTCCTTCCCAAGATTTAATTATGGTCTATTTATACCTAAAACCACTTCAAATAATTGTTAGAAACATAAACTAATTGTTATAATTGTGGTTATTTTTTAAACATAATAAGCTACTGTATGTTTAACCTTAGACTAGTAGATGCCACCTCGAGTAAGGTATTAGCTAACTTATCTCCTAACTGAACACTTAAACCCTATTCTATTGAAATGCATCCTGTGTTTATCTAAGCAACCAAAACCCTTTGAATAATTGAATAAAGAATGTATTTAATTAGTGAATTGTGTAACCAATGGTCAATGCTTAGTTAATGAACACTAATTTATGTAAAATGTCAAATAATACCTAATTTTTTTCTTTCAAATATTTAAAACAAAACTTTTAGGACAAAAACTTGATTTAAAATAATTTTAAGAGTTTCTAAATGTTATTTTAATATCAAGATTTTTTTAAAATTTTAAAATAATTTTTCTCTTTATTGTGACGAAATATATGCATTATGCTTTAATCAATATTTTAAAAGCTAGATCGGACATTGAACCAATTAAAGGAAAGATTTAAGGTTTAAAGGTTTAATCTGTATTAAACTGCTATAAAACTAGTATGTAATAAATAAGAAGAAAAATTGTACAAGTAAGTGAAAATAAAATATTTTATTGAAATAAAAATACGCCAATTTCTATTATTATATAATAAATCGACATCCCAGTGCACAAGGCTATTCGATTTGCGAAGGCCAGACGATGGTCATCAATTGTACCCAGCCTTTCCTTTGCATTTTACAAAACTGTTTCTATGATTTAAACTTGTGACCTTCCGGTCACAAAGAAGTAACCTGACCAATTGCTCCAAGGCTCGCCCTCTTTTTATTATATAATGAACTAATAATAAATCAAATCTAATAATTCAAACTAAATTTGAGTCTAATATAAAACTTAAAATAACAATACAAATCAATATTGTATTTCTAAAAGAGGTTGTGTCTTATCATCATCAAAAGTACCAAATTCTTCAACGCTATCTAAAGACTCGTGATCCAAAGTATTTGCATCAATTTCTTCAACTGCATTCACATAAATTACAAATTAGTAATGTATGAAATTATTCTCTATTTTAAATTTGCAATACATTATACTTTTAATATAAATTTGATTAAAATAAGATATGAACTGACCATCAGTAGATGTTCTTAATTCATTTGTTGTGACAAACCATTTTTTTTTTCATAAATCACCTTTTCAAGTTTATTATAATCAAGATTAGGTGATTTTTTCTTCTTTGATCCAAAAATCAATATGGTCAATGCAATCAATATCAACTAGATCATATATTTTTTCCTTAGTAAGCGCTCTAAATATATAATAGAGAAATTATGAAGTCAACAATAAAAAATAAAATTAATGAAAAATAAAGATCAAAACTATAAAATACCTGTTCTTCATTCTTAGATTATAAGTAACATAAAAAGGTCATTAAGTCTTTGATGTTCTAAACAATTTCATTTCTTTGTATGAATAGGTTTAAAAATGATCCAATTACATTCACAACTTGATGTAGAAGCTATTTGATTGAGTAATCTAATAACGAGTTTTCTTAATATTAAAGAACTTTCACTGAATAATCTCCACCACTTATCTGTATTTAAAATTAATAATTATGACAAATAAAAATATATGAGTAAAGAATGAATTAAAATATAAAAACTTACCAACTACTTTTTTTTTCATCATAAGTTCTCTCTTTCTTGATGATCTAGCAAAACTCTCTAAACTTTTATGGTAACAATTTAATTTCATTTGTCAGTTGTGATTGCTCTTCAATAAAGAAAATATGTTTGCATTCAATCACATCAAACAACCACCCATAATATGATTTATACATGCATCTCCACTATATAAGCAATAAGGATTAGCAAAATAAGCTGCTAAGTGGATCCTTTGAGTAAGATGCTTATCCCATCATTGGTCAAGAATATTTACATAAGACTTGTACAACTTCTCTTTCCCTTTAAAAAGTTGTTTTGTGAGCTCTATACATACCATCATACATATACCCCAAAAATGGCTTCTTATCTGAGTCAACAATCCTCAACAACAGAGCCACAATCTTTACAATGATCAAGCAAGCATCCCAAAATTTATTATCTAAAATAACAACACAATCTTTTTTCGTTTTGCACTCTTTGATAACTTATAACTTGAAAAGTGTTTAATTGTCTCTAAATTATAAAGTAGTTGTTTATGTTCATAAACACTTTTCAAAGTAATAAATGTAGTTTCAAACTTGGTAGTAACTGGATGCATGATCTTGACCTAATCTTCTTGTTTTATTAACCGAGACAAAAATGTGATATGATTATATACAAAAATTATGATCTTAGATGCATGTGAAGCAAGACTAAAAATATGGTTCATACTACTAATATCTTTTAAAATAATATTTATACAAAGAGCAGTGCATAGAGACCATTAAATATGCCCATACTATGATTGTGATAAGTACCCAGTTGATATATAATTAGCTACATGATATGTAATAAAATACACAACATTCTTTGGTCCAACCCATTCCACAATTTAGAAAATAGTTCAGATAAAACATTAGCACTTTTTTCCATATCAGAAGCATCAACAGACTTGATAAAGTTGTTCCAATATTACAATAAACTAAGAAATTAATCAAAGTTCTTTGTTTTTTATCAATCCACCCATCTGCTATAATAGTGCGTCCTGTTGATTCTTAACTAGACTTATATGTATTGATATGTATTTAATTGTTGATATATTTAATCATTTACACTTAGTTATTAATGATAAAATGCTTAAAATACTCAATTCAATTCATATGTGATTTTAGGTACAATTTGAAAGCAAAAAAAATAAAGTGAGTCCAAAGTACTGCATTTGGGCCATTTTCTGAAGATCAATACTCACTTGTCTTCATAGAGTGAGATAAAGAAAATAAAAAAATGAAGACATAAAGAAAAGATCGTAAGCTGCATAAATTATGTTTGGGAGCACAATGGTGAAGCAAGGAGCAGCTCACGTTTATATTGGATGAATGCATAGTGAAGAAAGAGAACAAAACGCATGCAGCTTGCAAACAAAACGACGTGTGAGTAACTGGGAAAATATGAAGCAAGAAACGACAGCACAACACATCATGAGCAACCGTTGTGCGTTAAACGCACAATGCTATCTGCGTAACGCAGACATCAGCTGCGTTTAATGCAACGTGAAGGAGACGTGACCTAGGGACGAAGTTAATTCGTCCCATCATGCTACAGTAGAGAAGATACAACTTACGCTACAGTAAAACCAAAAAGCACAGTGACCCAGCGCAGAACGCAGGCGTTGTGCGTGTGTCTGCGTTCCCACGATTAGCAGCGTGTGTGAGCGTTTTAGTAAAAACGCATAAGAGAGAGGCCAACGGGTAGGAGGATTATGGTGAACAGTAGGCTGGGACTCAACATTAAATTGTCCCATCAATGAACAGTAGAGGAGAAGGGCTGCATTGTTGAGTAGGCAGTGCAGCAAAACAATGGGGTTTTTTGGCTAGGGATTGGAACAGAGGCTGAAGCATTTTTTTTAGGAAAGACTCATGAAGGGCTAGGCATCTCGACGTCGGTTAGGAGGTGACATCGACGCCAACGGTCTGGGTTAAGTATTTTTTTTTTATTATTTTGTTGTTTCTTTCTCTCATTAGGAATTGATTGTGTTATCCTACGTTAATTGAATTGGGTATTGTGTATGAATAATCACATTTTCGTTATTGTTCAGTTATTTGTGTATAAACCCGTTGGGTATTGTGAGTTGATGATTTTAATGCGTTCATTGAATTGTTAATTGCAACCCATTGCTAGAATTTCGACAAAATCTGTAATTGTTATGTTGAAATTCATATGTAGCGACTAATGATTTGTAATCATTAGGAATAACATGACCTAGGTTAAATGACGCGTTGTATATGGTTGTTGCCTTAATTAATTGGTTTTCCTAATTCATAATGCTACTACCTAATTAAATTTAGAGATCATATCCTAGGTTATTCGATGGTTAGGTTTAATTAACGATCGTATCTTGATTAAACAAAACTTAAGGGAAAACTTGGGTTAATTGTTACCCCACGATTAATAGTTGCTAGGAGAGGTCAAAGAACAACAAATTAATAAAATATGCTTAATTAGGGTGTAGGACAAGATTGAACCAAAGAACTGGGTCCCTATCGAATTCCCCACTGTTATTATTTTTTGCATGTTTTCTTTAATTTATTTTTATTAGTTAGTTTCATTTTATTTTCTCCTTTCAAAAACAAAACCCCCCGTTAAACCTAAACACCAGTTAATTTTATTTCATAAACTTTACACACTCTCTGTGGGATCGACCTAGACTCACCACTGCTATAATAGTATTCTAGTTATTTTATTTTGACTAGCGTAACGATGCGCAGTCATGTATTTATAATTAACTGACATTCTATTTTTAAATCTTGAAATAAAGGCACACGAATCTCATAATAAGAAGGTACCTTAAATCTTGGACCTATTATTGTTTTAGCATTTGTTGCTTCTGAAAAATATGGTAAATTTAAAGAATTTAAAGGAATACATGAACAATAGAACCATCTAGCCCATGCTTTTTTACATCGTAAAACAATATCCTTATCAACCAAAACTGTTGGACCCCAAACTTTTCTTAGAAGCTAGAACTATTAAATGAGAAATTATTGGCGATTATTTATGTGTAAAGAAAAGAAGAATTCTTGAATTAGAAATGAAGTAGAAAAGATAGTTAGGACAAGATGGGTTCTATGTGAAATATTGGAAGTTATAAGTCGAAACATGTTCATGGAGTATGCTTCGGTTTTTTAGCCATAACTTTTTCTTTAGTTATCTAAATGAGATGATTCTTAATTTGAATTAAACTAGAGAAATAGGGATACAACTTATCTGATGAAATCGAGTTTTAATTTAGTCTTTAAGAATTTCAATTTATGGATGGAATTTGAGCACAAAATATTGTTTCAGTATAAGAACAGTCCGAAATGTTTGGTGTATAACTTTCAGATTTTTGAACCAAATTGAACAATTTTGGTGTTATTAGAAAATTGAGACAATGAGGAACATTTTTTCTAGAAGGAAGAGCTATCAAATTCCTTCAATTATATGATTAGAAAAAGGTCTTGATTTTTGGAGGGAGTTAAGCATGATTTAAATAAATTTGAGATTTTGCTAGATTAATTATTTTATTTGGAGTTAATTATTATGTTAATGTTGGTAGGATTTTCAAATATGGTTTAGTTGAATTAAGTAGTAAGAGTATATATGTATGAGGGGTTAGGAAGATCACTTAAGCATTTAAGTTACAAGGCATATAAGGAAGGGTATAAGGGTCTTTGTACACTCATTAATGTCAAAATTGAAATACAAAGGTGTGGTCTTGCTTTTTAAGAAGTGGAAAACGTGGATTGAAAGGGAGAAGAAGATAAGAAACGAAAATTTAGAGAGAAAGCAAGGAGAGTCGGTTTTGAGAGAAAGGAAGGAGGAAGCTAGGGTTTGTTCATTTCTTGGTTTCAAGAGGGATTTTGAAGTTTATTCAAGAAAGAAAAAGAAAGAGGAGGAGAATCAAGGTAAGAGTATTTTTGATTTGTTGGATTTTTGAAAGGGTTTTGGTTCATATAGCTTAAGAATATAGCTTAAGAAATGTATGAGTTTAAGAATTCTAGGATCAATTTTAGTGAATATGTCTTATGGGTTCTCCAATTTGAATTCCTATTGAATGTGAATTTTTGTCTTTGATAAAGGAAATCAAGAGAGGCAAGAGGAGCAAGAGTATAGGCATTTTGAGCAAAGTTTTCAAGAAAGGAAATTAAGGTAGGTTTCATTTTTATAATTGAGTTAATGAGCCATAAATGTTCTTCAAATAAATGGAATTTAATGATTTTCCAACTACC
>JANZLC010000007.1:1491206-1510999 GCA_026413385.1 Erythroxylum gracilipes
GCACCCATATTTTCAAAATAAATTTATTTTTACTTTTTAATTATGATTATATTAATTAAAGTTAATAAACATAAATTTATTTGTGAAATTAATTTAAATTTAATCAAAACTTAATTAGATCTAAATTCCGAAATAGACAAATTCATAATCGCTGCCCATATGACAACAAAACTTAGCGTGTGCTTGGTTTACTTTGAATAATGGTAATAAAAATTAATGAGACTTCCATTCCTCATTATATTGGGAGTATGGAGTATTGCCCCAAAAGGGGATATAAAAACATTGTTGATTAAATCATATATATTACTAATTAGGATTCGAATCTCCACGCTCTTTGGCATGAGATATTGAGTCGCGCGAATCCATCATTTTATTACCAAGACATCTTTAAAATGAATCGTATTTCATGAATATGATATCTATCTAGTGTCATATATGGAATTATGAAATAGGTAGAGTCTTGGAGTCTTTCTATTAATTGGCCATGTAAGCGTTCATTTTTATGCTTATCTTAATTGTTGGTTCAGCTCATGCATGGCGAAAAAGAGAATTAGAGTGGTCTTAGCTATTAAGTATTCCAAGATAAACAACAATAAATAATAATAATAATAATAATAATAATAATAATAATAATAATAATAATAATAAGATTGAGAAAATTATGAATTCCATTGAGTTTCCCTTACTTGATCAACCATCCCTAATTTTAATTATTTCAACTACATTAAATGATCTTTGAAATTGGTCAAGTCTCTCTAGTTTACATAGGACACCCTAATAACCCTACACCCTAATAACCCTGAGGAGGATATATAGATGCACACAAAATAGACCTAGGCAATCCAACAATTCTCCAAGATAAGGCAATCATATATCACATTTCTTACTTCAAGGTGGTTTGTACAAGTCATAAATTACACATATTATATCCAAACATTAAAAGAAAACTCATCATACATTATGGTTAGAATAGACATACATTATGGTTAATATAGGCCATTCATAAATGCTATAAAATTCCTTCTTAATATTTTATGAATACAATATAATGTTTAGATATAAAATCTTCCAAAAGGTTAATCGTCCTTCTTTGGCCATTGTGGTTGTCCTAAACTTAACCCTATTTATCAAGACCTACACGGA
Organism: Erythroxylum gracilipes; assembly: GCA_026413385.1. Classification (NCBI taxonomy): domain Eukaryota; kingdom Viridiplantae; phylum Streptophyta; class Magnoliopsida; order Malpighiales; family Erythroxylaceae; genus Erythroxylum; species Erythroxylum gracilipes. The sequence continues at coordinate 1,492,350 of JANZLC010000007.1, forward strand.
GGAAAAACTACGTGCTAAGCATATATAGCTTAATGGGGAATAATGGTGCATGATGGTGACTACTCACAACACTCATCTAACATCCACATACAAATAATGGTGCATGATGGCGACTACTCACAACAATCATCTAACATCCACATGCAAATGATTCGTGGCATTTAATTGATGGAAAATACATTATAAAATAAAAGTCATGAAATATCTTAATACACATAACAACATTCGAAATGAAATTCAGAGATTATTTAGAATATAATTTTGCATCAAAACAAAACAAATATCAGAACATCTATAAAATTGCATGCTAATTTCTTCATATGTGGGTATCGGGAATAGAATAGAAGATACCTATGATTGGTATCTACAGAAGAGGTAATAGCCTCTAAAATAGAAGAGATGTAAGTCTCTAAACTAAAAGACACCGTAGTGTTTCAGAACAAAAGCAGCTGCAAACCCTTCTAGGCATACCTATTTACCTACAACTAAAACTTGGCAGGTTAAAGTCAATCATCTAAACATTATAATTACATGTCAGAGTCACATTAAAAAGCAATAATTCATAACATGCAAACTCATTCCCTCATGCTTGCATTATAATTTGAAAATGTTTATCATGCTCAATCGTATTTAATATGCTTTATGATCACATTCTTGTTCAATAATACATCAATGAAGGCATTAAAGTATATACACATTATATGCATGATGAATCTCATATTACCCTTTTAACTGGGTTTGCTAAGCTTCGGTAACATCTAAAAAGAAAAATTTTAAATAATGTTCAATAGTATACAGGTGAGAAAATTTCATGTTTGGGTTAAGCACACGGTAGCTCTAAAAATAGACAACCTAAATAGTCCAGTAACAAAGTACACGACAATCTCTACTTGTTTCAAAATTTTTATATAGAAAAAGTTAAACTTAGGTTTTAAGGTCTTCTATACATTTATTCCCCTATGTCTTAATTTTCTAATGGCATAAATTTCATGTAATTTGGTTAATTATTCTGGGAGTTATACCCAAAAAACTATAGGATGTTCAAAAACAGGGACAATAGCTAGAACTTAACTTCAAGCCATAATTCAAAAATCTTAAAGGCAGAATACTTCATGAAACGTATATCTATAGTTTAATCTCCAATTGGAATTTTCCAATTTGGAGGTCCAAAGGCCAAGATGTGACCAAATTATAGAAGTTTGATCAGTAGAACCTATCCATCTACCGAGGTACATATCCCAAATCAACTAACTTTGGTCTTATCATGCAAAAGCAATACAAAAACACATCCAATTTAACCAACAACATCCCATTTGCTTATGGAATACTTCTTTTATCAATTCTCCTCACTTCACGCTTATAAATCTAAGTAAATATATCAAAAATTCCCATACCTCTTGAAGAAGTGATCAAAACCTTTTTTTCACTCCACTTGTTTCCCTTTTCCTTTTCCTTTGTTCTTCTTCTCCTCTACACATAACACACCCATTCAAAACTCATCTTCAACAATTACATACACATAACAAAACCCTAAATGAAGAGAAAACCACTAACTTTTGCCTTGATTTCCACCTAAGCTTAGCTTGATTCCTTACATGGAAAATGGTGTGATGAAGAAGATGGAATGGAGAGAAAATGAGGATAAACAAATTTTGCATTGAAAACCCGAAATGCACATCCCTCACTCATTTCTTACGTGCCCATCTCATGCCACACATGCCTCAATCCCATTGTACACACATGTTTTAATCTTATTGGTCACACGTGCTTTAATCTTATTGATCACACATGCGTTAATCATATTGGTCACACATGCTTTAATCAAATTGGTCACACATGCTTTAGTCCTATTGGTCACACATGCTTTAATCATATTAGTCCATGTGTTGACTTTAAGAAAATTGCACATTTAGTCCTTCTTCTTCCTTTGATTCCCATTTTGATATATAATCTCATCAATTAATTTCATTCTCATCCATATTTCACATCTAAGTATGTATGTCCATCTTAAAAATGAACAAATTACCCATTTACCCATGTCTTTTACATTCAATACCATTATGTCTCTCACTATGCTTGTACTTAATTCTTTATGTTCACTACTTAATACACCCTAGATATGCTATAATACTTCAAGGGTATATGTTGGGGCCTTACATTACGGCTGCTTCTCTATGGTACCTGTTGTTGCTTCATTGAATTTGCTTCATTAATAGGCTCATGATTTTACTTTGATCATTATGGACCAGTACCAAGATTGAGTGCTGGACTCTTCTCAAGCATCTCTTTATCTTATTCCTATACTTTCTCATTCCTATTTTTTCTTTGTCCTCATGACCAATTCAATTTTAAGTTTTTGTCCTCTTATCTCCATGGCCAACTTAATCCTCATGCAAATTTAGCTATACTAGTTGGAAGTTTTTGCTTTTCTAATCGATGATTTCCATAATATGTAAGATATAGTTATATATCAAGCTTTCGCACTTTGTTAAAACATAATTCCATGTATGTTGTAGATTATTTCCTTTTTCTATGTCTTTTAGCTTTGCTGGGATTCGGACTCATTTCAGTGACTTTACCAAGCAAAAGTAACTGGCTTTCCCATAACGACACAAAGATGATGAATGTGGAGTTATTTGGTAGCTAAGAAATTTGCGGCACCTGATACTTTAGTTAACCCCATAAATGAATCCGACGAGCTCTCTTACTGGGATAGTTGCAAAAACCTCCTTCCTTATCTACTGCTTGATCAAGAATTTGGGACTCCTCAATGCTAAAACACCAAAAGAGCTACATTTATAACTTCTTCTCAAGTTTCAGTGCACCTGATATGTTTGATGCGTACATTATAAATTTCAATTATATTGAAAATCTAAACTTAATATGGTCAAATTATTAAAGTGTTTGAAGTGAACAGAATTTGAGGCTGATTTAAGAGAGAATTTGAAAGGACAAACGTTAGTTATTTTGGAAGTGTGACCTATAGATTTAAAACTTTTAAAATGTAGTTTTAGGTAGTGAATGTTTCAAGTCATTTAAACTTCTTTATAAAAAATTTATGGTTATTTTAGTAAAGAATGGTCAAAATTAACAATGTTGTTTAGAATTTTGCTTTTTTTTAATGTATCATTGTACGAATTTCTAGAGTTTTCATTTGATATTTAGGCTTGTAAAAGGAGTTGTAATTAGTTGTTATGTAAGAGAATCAAAAGAGTAATAATAAAAATAAAGTTGCTTGTGATTTTTTGTTCTCTCTACCTCAAAAAGTGTTGAAAACATTATTAGACTCTAACAAATTGGTATCAGAGCCATGACAACCTCCAATATGACGCCACTCGAACAAGTTCTGTTGGGCCCCAGGCCTATGGTATCGGGTGGATTTTAACCCCCGATGGAGGACCCACCAACTTCAGTACCAGGTACCGGGTGGATTTTAACCCCCGATGGAGGACCCACCAACTTCAGTACCCCATTAATCAGTATTGACCTCTTTGGTGCTTGGGTGAGTTTCCACGACTCGAACCCAAGACCTCAAGGTTTTATAGCTTCCATATGCTCGCCTCTTACCATTGAGCCTCATAAAAGATTCTTGAAAAAGCATACAAAGGTATGGACCGATTGAAACAAGTTTGCCTACAAACACTTAGAGGTGAGTTTTTGAAGTTTTAAAAATGAAAGAGTCAGAATGTGTGTTCGATTATATTACAAGGGTATGAATAGTGGTGAACCAACTCAAAAGAAATGGTAAGGCGATGAGTGATGGTCGAGTAATAGAGAAAATACTAAGGTCCTTAACTAATAATTTTGAGCATATGGTGTGTGCAATAGAAGAGTCTAAGAACTTCGCAAAGATGACCATAGATGAGCTCTTAAGTTTCTTGGAGGCTTGTGAACGAGAAAGAAGAAAACAAAGCACAAGGTATTGGAGGAAGCTCGTCAAGACAAGGTGACACTAAAAGAAAAAAAGTTAGACAGCACGGAAGAAGGTCGTGGTAGAGGTCATAGTAGAAGCTATGGTGGCCATAAAGGTTGAGGTAGAGGTCGAGGAGGAGGTTGTGATAGAGAACAATGGTAAGAAAATAAGGAAGATAAAGACCAACAAAACTTACACAACAGAGGTCAAGGTTGAAGAAGAGGAAGATCAAGTAAGTACAATGTTCAATGTTATAATTGTAAAAATTATGGGCATTATGCAGCGGAATGTTATTACAATGAGATGAAAATTGAGAATAAGAAAAAGGAAGAAAAAGCAGGTGATGGTATAGTGTTATTAGTAAGGAAGGAGGCCTACCAAATAATGATTTAGTATGATACTTGGACATCAATACGAGCAACCATATATGTGCCTACAAGCACATGTTTATTAAGATACAAGGGTTTGTGGATGGTCATGTATCATTTAGAGATGCCTCAAAAGTGAAAGTCAAAGGGCAAGGTAAAATTTTCATTCAATGTAAAGATGGAAATGAGCGATTTATCCCTAATGTTTATTATGTTCCATATATGAGGAGCAATATTTTGGGTTTGGGTCAATTATTGGAATATGGTTACATGTTTTTTATAAAAGACCAAATGCTTTATTTGAGGGACCAAAATAACCAGTTGTTAGCCCAAGTAGAAATAACCAAAAATCGCATGTTTAAGTTGGTGAATGTATAAGCAAGATGTTTAAAAGCTTGTGTAGAGGATAAACCTTGGTTATGACATTTGCAATTTGGGCATCTTAATTTTGGTGGTTTGAAAAAATTGGCAAATAAAAGAATGGTGAATGGTATACCAAACATAGACCACTACGATAAATGTTGTGAAGGTTGTATGTTATGAAAACTTCCAAGGAATTCTTTTCCAAAAGAAGCAAGATATCATGCTAAGAAAGTGCTAGAATTAGTTCATACCGATATTTGTGGTCCAATAACTCCTAACTCTCTTAGTAAGCTCTGTTACTTTACTATTTTTATTGATGATTATTCCCAGAGAAATTAGGTTTATTTTTTAAGGGAGAAATTGGAAACATTTTCTATTTTAAGAAATTTAAGATATTTATTGAAAACTTAAGTGGTGAGCGTATAAAGGCTTTGAGCCTAATAGAGGTCGTGAATTTACATAAAAGGAGTTTGTAAATTTTTATGAAGAGAATGGAATTAGAAGGTTATTAACAACTCCTTATTCAGCTCAACAAAATGGAGGAGTAGAGAGAAAGAATCGAACCATACTTGACGTGGTTCAAAGCATGCTAAAGAGTGAAAACAGGTCGAAGGAATTTTGAGCTGAACTGGTGAGATGTGCGGTACATTTGCAGAATCATTGTCCAAAGGCAAGTTTGGAAAATGTTGCCCTACAAGAAGCATGGTGCAGTGTCAAACCATCGGTGGCACATTTGAAGGTGTTTGAAAGTGTGGCTTATGGTCACATTCCAGATCAAAGGTGCACAAAGTTTGATGAAAAAAGCAAGAAGCTAATTTTTTTCAGCTACGATGAAAGGTCTAAGGCGTTAATCTCTATGATCCCTTTATTAAAAAAGTACATGTGAGTTGTGATGTGCAAGTCAATGAAGAAAGCATGTGGAATTGGAGTTCCATCGAGGAGATGACTCATGAACAAATTTTCACACCAACAAACGTTACATCGACAACAACGCAAGCTGGACCATCTTTAACTTTATCCGATGATGAAGATGAGCCAAGAATTCCAAAAATAAAAAGCTTGTGAGACCTATACGAGGTGACAAGTGAATTACACTTTCTGTGTCTTTTGGCGGATGTGGAGGACATCAAGCCATAAAATATGAGAAATGGCAAATTGTGATGCCAAAAGGGGATGAAAACAATTGAGAAGAATGACACTTGGAAACTTGCAAAATTGCCCGAGACCTATAAACCCATTGGTGTGAAGTGGGTTTACGAAAAGAAAATGAATGCACAAGGTGAAATTGAGAGATACAAGGCAAGACTAGAGGAGAAGGGATACAAGAAAAAAGTTGGGATTGATTATGAAGAGGTGATGTGAAGTTGGAATTTCTAAATAGAGTGCTTGAAAAGGAGGTCTACATCGATCATCCCCCTAACTATGTAAAAGTCAGTATGGAAAACAAGGTGTTGAAGTTAAAGAAGACATTATGCAGGTTGAAGCAAGTGTCAAAAGCATGGAACACCTGAATAGATGCATATTTTACATAGCACAGGTTTATGCAATGTCCATATGAACATGCGTTATATATGAAGGTAAGAAAAAATGACATTTTATTTGTGGCCTTCTATGTTGATGACTTAATTTTTCCGAGAAATAATAAGGAAATGATTGAGAAGTTTACGTTGGAAATGACAAAGGAGTTTGAGATGATTGATTTAGGTTTCATGTCTTATTTTCTCTGATTAAAAGTGAAACAAGATAAATATGGAATTTTTATATCTTAAGAAACATATCCAAAAGAGATTTTTAAAAGGTTTAAAATGGAAGATTGTAATCTCGTAAGCATCCCGGTTGAGAGTGGTATGAAATTGTCATGACATGATGACGGCAAGGTAGTTGACACAACAATGTATAGAAGTTTGGTTGGAAGTTTACGTTATCTTACATGCACCAGGCCGGATATTACATATGGAGTTGGCTTGTAAGCCGGTATATGATGGAGCCAAAAATGATGCATTGGAAAGCCATAAAACGAATATATTAGAGGTACATTATCTTATGGCTTATTTTATTCTCATGCTAATGAGTTTGATCTTATTGGCTATTTCGATAGTGATTGGACTGGAGATATGGATGATAAAAAAGTAATACGAGTTTTGTATTTTTCATGGGAAGCACGACATTTACATGGATTTTGAAGAAACAACCTATAGTTACTTTGTCAACCTCTGAAACAGAATATATTACTGCATCTTCATGCATATGTCACCCCTTATGGCTACGTAAGTTACTAAAGTAGATGAACTTTGCTCAAGAGAAGCCAAAAAAAATTCAAGCGGATAACTAGTTGGTGATTGAATTGGCAAAGAACCGAGTGCATCATGAAAGGAGCGACCGTATTGATGTGCGTTTTCACTTCATATGGGAGCATGTGAAGGATAGTGTTGTGGAGATGACTCACGTGGTGAGTCGTGATCAAGTGGCAGATATATTCACAACTGCAGATTGAACTTTTCAACAAATTCAAGAAGTTACTCGAGATGCCAGAAAGAAAATAATTAAGTTTAAGAGGGATGTTAAAAATCTAAACTAAAAATGGTCAAATAGTTAAAAGTGTTTGAAGTGGATAGAATTTGAGGCTAATTTAAGAGAGAATTTGAAAGAAAAAACGTTGTTTATTTTGGGTGTGTGACGTATGGATTAAAAGCTCTTTAAGTCTAGTTTTAGGTAGTAAACATTTCAAGTCATTTGGACTTCTTTATAAAAAAAAGTATGGTTGTTTTACTGAAGGATGGTCAAAATTAATTGTGTTTTTTATAATTGTGTTTTTTTTTAATTTATTCTACAGTTTTCTAGAGTTTTCATGTGATATTTTGGCTTATAAAAAAAGTTGTAATCAGTTGTTATGTAAAATAATCAAAAGAGTTAATAATAAAAAGAAATTTGCTTGTTATTTTTCTCCTCTTTACCTCAATAAGTGTTTGAATACACCATTAGACTCTTTAACAAATCCCATCCCAGAATTCTTGACAGAGACTTCAGCTTGTCCAGGGCCAAACTTAGACGTGTCAAGGGCTTTCAGTATTGGAAAGACTAATCAGACATGTGAAGAAACCAGATGGAGTGAGCCTCTCTGGACGAAGCATTGCTGCAAGGGAGAGGAGAAGGAAGATAACTAAGAAGACATAAAGAGCTCGAGAAGCTGATTCCTGAAGGAAATAAGATGAACACTGCTGAAATGTTCCAGGCTGCTTCCAGTACGTCAAGTTCTTGCAAGCTCAGGTCACCATTCTAGAAGTCACGGAGTCATCGCAGGTGGTTATTTCTCTATTTGCAGTGCTTCTGGCAGCTAGTTCCTTTTGTTTTAGCCTCTAGGCCATGTCATATGTACAACTTTTTTTAGAGCATTAAATTTGATATTCAGAACTAGCATGTAGGATATGATTCCAATGCAGGCAAAGAAGGAATCAAAAGTGCCTAAAAACGAAGTCCAGCTACTTGCGTCTCCAGCAATACAAGAAAAGTTGTATTCATTGCAGAAATGTTTGATTCCTATAGAGTTTGTTCAAACCGTGACGACTGTTCATGAGATCAAATCAAATTCCTTAGTCAAGGATGAGATTGATCAGTTACCGAATACCATTAATAATCACTAAAGTTCCTTCAATTAAAGAAGCTTATTTCTTTTTCTTCTTTTTCATGTATTCATTTTTCTAAGTACGTTTTGACATTTAACTTTTCATCTCAACTTCTTATCCAGGGATGTAAGGGTGTCATTTTTCTTCAATCTGATCCCTTTCATGCAAAATTTTTATCTACAAGGGACCCATTTACTTTCTTTTGCTTTCATATGTGCTGTTATGTGTCAATACTCGACGTTCAAAATCAAGTAACATCAAAAGACTTGTTGCATTATGTAATTATGTAACAATGGAAAAAGTGAAAAATAAATAAATGATTGTGTTAATTGTTTAAGAAAAATATTTACTGAATTTAATAGGAAGATCGTAACAAGGTTACTGATGACAAAATGCATGCACTAAGTTGAGAGGAGTGGCAAACGAATGCTTTGTAACCATCCAGAGAAAGATCTTATGTTCTGTTCTTGTTTCCCCTTTGTTTAGATCGCAGTATCCTCCTATGAACCGTCTCTAATTTAAGATAGGCAAACATTTTTTTTTAAAAAAAGAGATGTCTTACTCTAACTAACCGACCACGAAATCATTTTTCAGGAAATGATGCACGTAAGGTGGGCATGGTTATAGCTAATTTGAACTTTGATGTAGTAACTAAATGATAACGTTGTTGTATTACATTGCCCTGCTGTCTCAAGGTTCTGTTTGCTCTTAATATAGGATTTGGGCATGAGACGTCTATAACATTAAAAAAAAAAACTCTTTACCAAAACTTGTGGACATGCAGCATTAATCAGAATGGATTAAACAGTTCTAGCCCTATGTGCCTTACCAGGCTCGTAATAACTGTAACTTTTGCCGCAACGTGGGAACGTGGTTTATCCCACTTCCCATATTTCAGGAACTATGCATTATTGCATATTCCAGGCAGTGCAGTTTTGACAAATGTTTTCACACCAAGAACTTGACAATGGCTTCCCTTTCTGCGAGATTTCTCCTCTTGGTCACGCAAGTTTTTACGTCGGTTTCTACAACACTTTCTGCGACAGTAATAGAGGACCTCATGAACTTAAAACCCCCACCAGATTTCAACTCCACTATCTCCATCAACTGTATTAACAACCCTTCTCTTAGATACTGCGGCTCTTTCCCTATGGAACTCAATGAGATCTTCAAGTCCACCATTGTTGCAAGCCACCTTTGCAACGAATCAAAGAACCCAAATTGTGTTGAGTCGTTCCCCAGAATAGACCTTAGGAATCGTCCCAAGATTGCACCCCTTTACCTGTCGTATGATTTCTTTTGGAAATACTGCCCTTTGAGCATTCTATCGATTGATCTTGCAAACAACTCTTTAAAAGGCAGTTTCCCGTCTGATGTGCTGCGTTGTGCACAAATCCATGCTCTTGATTTGAGCTTCAATAGCTTTACAGGTAATCTTCCAATAAATAGCTTTTCTCCTCTAACTAACCTCACATCTCTCAATTTGTCATACAACCATTTTTTCGAGAGTGAAGTGTCAGAATCCCAGTTTTTCAAACGTTTCAACGCTTCAAGTTTTCTTGATTCTGGTCTCCTTGTGAGTCACAGAACTTATAAGGTGAAGGCTATACTTCTCTTAGTCGGATTTCCCATATTTGTGATTCTGATGGTGGGTTGTTTTGGGTGGTTATGTTTTCGAAGGCCCGATTACCTACCTAGGGTACTCCTGCAAAAACACAAGTTTACAAAAACAATGTTAAAAGCAGCAACTGATGGGTTTTCGAAGAGAAATTTAGTGGTGAAGGGCGATGGAGTATATATGTACAGAGGAAACCTGAGAGACGGTACTGAAATCGGGATAGAAATCTATCACGACGACATTTCAAGGGAAAGTTGCAAAAAATTTGTCGAGGATTGCAAGGTTCTTGCTCAGTTAAACCACAAGAATCTAGTTCAGGTACTAGGTTGGTGTGGTGACACAAACTTCAGAGCCATTGTCACAAAATGGTCCGAGAAACAAAACGTTGAGATGTGGTTGTCAGCGTCAGCTCCTACATGGAATCGAAGGTTGAAAGTACTTAAAGGAGTTGTGGAAGGCATGTGTTACCTGAATGAACAATGGCCTGAAGTGGGATATGACCTCAGGACACGAAGTATCCTACTCTCTGACGATCTAGAGCCCCAAATATCAAGATTTAAGATTGAAGCCCAAATTGGCATTAACAAAAGTACGTTAAATAATTTGTTGACTAGTTTGATTCTTTGAGTCTGTTACCTAGTACTGTGTTTGTGTCCATAACGCTGACATGCATTTAATGTAATGTGCTTGGTCTTTCCAGAGGTTTACAAGTTAGGAGTGCTTTTACTAGAGATGATAGCTAACAGAAGGCCACATGAAGAGTTTGCAAAAGGTGAGGCTGGTTTTATCGAGTATATCAGAATGAACTACCCTGCAAATCTGAATGATGTAATGGATACAAGGCTGAAAATATCGGATAATGCTTTCGATCAAGCGAAACAGGGAGTGGGGCTGGGATTGTTGTGCACTGATCAATCAGCTAGCAAGTACCCAAACTTGAATCAGTTATGTAACATAATTAGGAAAGCCTACCAGACTTCGCTTGTTTTAGCAACTCAAAATCACAGATCTCATGGAGGAAAAGCACACAAACGTGTTCAGTCGAGATAGAGATGACCAGTCAAGAATCACAGCTCCGCTTCGTGCAATCTGTTAGTGTACTGACCTGGAAGAAATTGTTTTGGTTGATAAGGATGCAAACGGCTGTTGAAAGAACATAAAAGTTTTCAACAAGTGAATTTCCTCCAATGTGGTACAAGTCTATCACTTTCCTAATAGCTCAAAAGTCATATCTAAGGGGAAAAACAAAATCGTAAAAGATTTAAAATAAATCCTCAATACAAACTTCCTCATATACAGACCTAAAAAGAAATTTGTAAGATATTCTATATAGAATCAAGATTTTCATCCGATATAACAATCCCTTTCTGCAACAATACCATTGAAAAAAGAACTGACCAAATTCAAGTGAATCATATAAGAAGACAGATTACTGAGTCTTCATTTTTTTTGTTCATGGTGGGTGTGGAATAATTCCACTTTATTAAATTTAACAATTTCTCACAAGTAAATTCATTCAAATCGACTAATCATAATCCCCCCATTCAAAGTCATCACTAAACACCACTCTAACCATGGACACAGGAACTGATTCTACTGGAATTTCATCACACTAGACTCTAATACTACTTACTGGAGAAAGGGCTAGAACAACTAGTTTTTAACAAGCTAGATTAGAATGGGGTAAATTGCTCTAAAATGAAGAGGAATTCCTAATCTACAGTAATCCTAGTAAAATTTCTACTAGTTATAGGTAAACTACTAACAGAAAAACATAACATAATGAAAAAAAAAAAGCTTAATCTAAATAATGAAAACATTGTAAGAGCGTGACTAAATAAGCAAATATAAAAGAAATAAAACACATATGTTTAATGTGCTCCTATATCAGCCATGCTAGCTACATATAGCATAATCAAAACGACAGAAAAATTATTGTACAATCAAAATTTCTCCCTGTACTACTTAAAATCATATTTAAATTAGACTGTCATAGTGGTACAAAAATTTTCCCTGTACTATTTAAAATCACATTTAAATTAGACTATCATAGTCATAGTATTCTTGAAAGGCAGTTTGCTGAGTTTAGGATGGCAGGAATGAAGCACAGTCCAGAATCAGAACTTTACAATCATCAAAATCGTTTCCCTGGGAAAAGAGGAAATATAAAGACAAATATCATTTATTAAAATACAGTCTGGAAGAATTCCTTAGACGGTTGTCAGGTTAAAAGAAGCACCTTTTGTACTAACATCAGGAAAGTTGACAATTCATCATCTTATTATGCCAGGCCTGTTTGCTTGTACCTTCGATCTGTTCTTGCTGATCATCTTTGGCACATCAGGTGTTAAAGCATACATTTTAACAGCAAACAGTTCCTCGGGAAATCCCCTCTGGTCCTGAAAAGAAGTAAGCTATGAGCAAATAAACAACCTATATAGTTGAAAATAATTGATCTTTAGTCTTTATAGCCTAGCATCGAGGTAAACGCTAATATGGTTGGCAGTTGAAAACCAGACATCTTCAACTTCCAGCTGAAAAAGATGGACAATAAACCTAAGATATTCTCTCAAGCCAACCAAAATTCTAAAGGAAAAACAATCAGAAAGCAGCATTCTGAAAAGGAAATATATTCTTTTCTACTGATTGAAGCTGGATTTAGTTAATTCATGCTCTTAAACAGTTCCTTTAGCTAATTAGAACAAAACCACAAATGTATCTTTTCTACTGATTGAACCTGGATTTTGGTTAATTAATGCTCTTAAACAGTTCCTGTAGCTAATTAGATAAAAACCACGATTGACCTAATTATACTAATAATAAGGAGAAATATTAGCTTATATTGAAATATAATCTTAAACAGAAACTTATATAATTAGATTGTATAAATAAATTAACATACAAAATAAATATACAGTATAAGTGTAAAGAAGCTAACCCTTGATTTGTATAGATGCAACCCACACCTACTAAAGAGCTCCTTGAAGTATGAATCAGATCTGGTGATGCTTCTATCATCTTTGTCTAATACAAATCCTGCCAACATGCAGTTTATAGTCAGAGTAACATCTAAACAATACAACATTTGCAAGTGGGGCCACAGAAATCCACCACCAAGCTATATATCTTATTTCAAAAGAAGCAGACTAAATTTTTAGGATTTTTGAATGTTTGGAAGATTTTGGCTGTACAATTTTGATGAATGCAATTGTAGCCTGAACTGTATTACAGGAGAACTTACACAAATGAATGTACGTTTGGGTCTTGGACCGGAGAATAAATGTTTTTAATGGGAAACACTAGAACTACAAGCTCAGTGGCTGTGGTGAATCTCTCCTACAACAAGAACTCACCTCATAACATGTCTATTTTCTGCTTATATCCAGTTCATGCCAATTGTTCAAATTCACATGGAAATGGCAAAAAGTAGTTGATTTCTAACTAACATTGTATTATGATGCTCATGCTGTGACTAATACTTGGATCTAAATAAGCAAATTGGCAGACTTAACATTATTTCACAAATTTGCTTTTGAATGTTTTCTTTTGCTTGAGAGATAATCTGGAAAATATGGCAAACTTAACTATGCACATTTGAAAGAATGGAACAGAGTACCATTTCTGGCAATGTTCTCCTTCAGGACAAAAAACCCACCAGGTTTGAGGCCAGTCTGCAATGAAAATCAGTTGCAGAATTTAAGACGAACAGATTTTAGAACAACTTAAAGCACCATAACTAGAAGGAAGCCAAAATTAAAGTTGCAAGGAAAAGTTACCAATGAAAGAATAGGGCACACAACATTCTATAGCAGACTCTATTCAACATTGTTTGCTACTAAAAAATGAGTATAGTTGAATGTAATATGCTAAAGCACTTAATTAGGTAAACAAACACATTAAGAGTTGATGAACTTTCTGCATTATAAAGAAAGATTAAGGATGACTACAAGTTTAATTTTTCAACCAATGAGATAATTGACTGGGCCAAATAATTGAACATAATGTTTTCAATTCTTGAAACCATACCTTTGCTCTCTTGAAAAATGAGATGAAATCATCATCAGTTAGATGGCCAATACACCACTGGACCCAGATAACATCATATCTCCCTGCATCAGGCGTAAATTCCTAAAAGGGAAAGAAATCCTCATTTTGTGTCTAAAAGAGTATAAAAAGGAAAGCGCTTCCGCATACAAGATCAAAAGATCATTATTCAAAGATAGTTAAATTGCAGGGTGACTAGAAGGCTATAATCTCTCTTCCTCCCCCCGACTTCCTTTGTTTTAACTTGCTAAATGGATTGCTTGAACAATATATCATATGTGTCATTTTCCTCAAATGAAAATGTTTACCTTCCAACAAATAATTTAAATTTAACTACTCAAGGATGAAGAATTTGCAACTTGAACTACTTCCCCCATGCTTGCAAAGTATTCTCAATCAAACAGTTCATTATTGTTCCTATGTCTAATTTTGTCTTCTGAATAGGTGTTAGCAACACAAGTCCAGAGTTCTACTTCCACCTGGATACAAATTAAATCCAAGTGCTACCTGAAGTGGAATACAGAAAAAGTTCGTGGCTTTGTGTGCATCAGATGCCATAGGATTTTCCTGGACTAAACTTTCACGAGCAGCATCTAAGAAATGTGAGACAGGCTCAAGAAGATCAACCTGGAGAAAAAAGAAATGGAAAGGTAAAAGGAAGCACAGCACTAATCTCTCGGTAATGAGAAGGGCAGACAGGCAACAATCTCAAGAATTTCTCAGAACTGTGCGCATATGCACCCTTTAGCCATGCAATGAACAAAAACATTGGAGACACTAGAATCAAATCCCATTACCTCATTGAAATATCTGATCAGAAGTTTCTTGGTGATTCTCCCAATGCCACTGCCACAATCTGTATAAGTTTTAAATCAATTGCCAACAGTATGAAAGTGTTGGTGTGCGTGTAGATATATAGTAAAGCATGATCACTCAACATTTAACATATTGAGATTTGGCAATAGACTTTTAACATCTTAAAAATATACAACGCAAACTAAAACTCACGAACATATACTCCTCGGGAAACACAAAGTTAATTAAGTAAATCAACGGAGCAAACAAGTAGGAAAAAATTACACACATTTATAAGCACACAAAATCAAGTTGCATAACAGAAGAGTACCAAGAGCAACAAGATGACGATTCTTTCCAGCATCAACGAATAGCTCGGATAGAAGGGCTTGAAGAAAACCTTCACTGCCCTTGACGTCAGTGTGGCTAACAAGCCCGTAGCCTCCTAACACCCCATCTACAGATGCCTCCACACCCTAAACCAAGAAGAAAAAAGGCCCAGAAGCTCTATTTCAACTAGAACGCAACAAAACAAAACAATTACTCGATCAGTGCTTAAAGGGTGTAATACTTACTTCCCAGTAAGCAACCCCGTCGCGGTACCAAAGGGACTTCTTCAAGGTGTCTCCGGCGTGTTCTCTCCACATCTCGTCCGCGTTCTTGAACCGCCTGCCGCTGGAATCGGAGCCAGAGGCCTCCATCGGCGAAGCTCTCACGGCAGTGGAGTTGGAAGCGAGTCTGGAACAGAAGAAGAGTGACCCTAGTGCGGTTGGATTATGGAGGGAAACATGGACCGCACTGGCTGGTAAGCCCGTGCGAATTCGGTGCATACACAAAAAAGGAAACTTCAAATCTTGACGGTCGAAATCGTTTTATGACTGACGTCGTCTTCTTTCTTAATTTAAGTCTTCGAGAAAAAACGGTTAGATAAATCCAGAGCGCACTTCAGTTCAGTTCGTAAGTAGCTCTTTTGATTTAAGTAAGATCGTGAGTTTGAACTGTTCTAATATATGTAGCCGTTTAAAACTTTGAGTTATAATTTTACCTCCTACAAAGGATCTATCTAGCTCGAGCAAAGATTAGTTTAGGTGTGGATGGCTTTAAAGTATATTTTTATAATTGAGACCCTCCTAAAACACCTCGTGAGAAATTAAAAAAACGGTTAGTTAGTTCATTTGCCGATAAAAACAAAGTCTAATTTGACCAATTTAATTATAAAATTTTTTAACTATTTAAATTTTATTTAAATTTTAACTTTTTAATCTAATTTATTTGAATAATTTTATTATTAAAAATTGGTTAATTTGTTAATTAATTAATCAAATTTTATAAATTAATAAATTCTTATAAACTTAAATAAATCAATCAATTAATTTTTATTTAACAATTATTTTTTAATTAAACTTCAAATTCTTCAATTAATTAATTAATTTGCTAACAATTAAATAAATCAATCAATTAATTAATTTGCTAACTAGCTTCAGTTTTGTTTCATTCAACTCATCTATTGTAGATAATAATTTCTTCTTTAGATCTTGAATGATGTTCTTCATAATAGAGTTTTCCTTCTTTAATTTTTCATTCTTCTCACATGTTTGCACCAACTTTACATGCATTAATTCATAGGCTTTGTAAATATCCTCTACTTTGTTTTCTGAATCACTGTCATCACTGTTATGATCTGAAATTAATATTTGGGCTGATTCATCTACGTTTTTCTTGAAATACTAAGTTGATTTATCTACGGTTTCATCATCAGTTTCTTCCTTCTTGGTTACTGTTAAACAAACAACTGAACTTTTGTTATATAAAGCAACCAATGCAACATTACTTACAAATTCCTCTTCACTACTATACTTACTTTTGGATTCATTTTTACTCCAAGTGCTGGTATAGGATTTCCCCTTTTTCTTCTTCAAGGTGTTAGTACATTCCGCTTGCACATGTCTGAATCCTTGACATTCATGAAATTAAATTTTCTTCACTTTTCTTTCACCATTTTGAGTTTTAGCTTATTGTTTGAAGTTGTTGTTCGATGAACTTCCACCGTTTTGCCTAAACTCTGGTCTTTCCTTTTTCATTTTCTTCAACCACTTACTAAAATTTCTTGTCAATAATACCAGATCCTCATTCTCGCCGGATTCATCTTCTACATCATTCACAACTTTATCGATTTCAGCTTGCAGTGCCAATCCATTGCTTTTCTCTCGTTTATCCCTCAACAAGTTCATCTCAAAATTGGTAAGAATCCCAATTACCTTATCTAACGACAATTCATTGAAATCATAAGCTTCCAATTTGTAGTATGAACCTCAAAGGTAACGATCTCAATGTCTTCTTAACCTGTTTTAAGATAGAGTACTTTTTCTTAAGTTGATGTGTTTGGTTTGCTATGTCACGTAGTCTCTTATGAAAGTCTCTAATGGTTTTATTGTCATCCATTTTCAACTCTTCAAATCTCACAGTCAATATCTGAAGTTTTGATATTATCACAAATTTCGATCCCTCATGTATAATTTGCAAGGAGTCCCATGCTTATTTTGCCAATTAACAAGCTGATATCATCAAAAATCAACCTTCATCAACGACACTAAAGATGGCATTCATGGCTTGAGAATTTCCATGCGCTCTCTCTTCTTTAGCTCTTATCTACTTAGACGGATCTTTCAGTACTACTTCACTCTTGTCATCAGTTATCACTGGATGTGTCCAGCTATATAGCACTGAGTTCCATGCTTTTGTTCCCTGTGCCTGAATAAAAACTCTCATTTATGATTTTCACGCAAGATAATTGGAACCATCCATCAGCGGCGGCCTAGTGATTAATACTCCTTCTCTTGTAGCCATATTTGCAAAACGCATATTTGCATCAACTTGCTGTACCAAGTTTTGATTCGGTGACTTGCTCTAATACCAATTGAAAATTCTAAAAGAATGTAAATTTGCAAAATTTCTAATTCGGGTGCGGTTGATTCTAAATAATCAAAAATAAAAATTAATAACACAAATGTAAATCAATGTCAGAAATTTGTTAACATAGATCGGCACACTTTGCCTACGTCTAAGAAGCCCTCACCCAGCTTAATACTTTCATTAACGACAATACTTTTATACAAGGCTTTATCGAGCTGACACACTCAACCCTTGACACTATCTTTTATCCTCATAACTCGTGAAAGTAATTTACACCCAATAACACAACCAACTCTTGCTAACCTCAACCGAGAATTTTGTCAACAACATTTTTGAACGATAAAATTATGAGGAAACAAGTCAAGTGATTAAAAATAATAACAAACATAGCCAAATGCACTTGAGATAATGGAGATAACTTTCCTAATTAATTCAGCTCCTTCAATGATAGATCGGAAAGCTATTCATCAATAGTTATGTTGTATTCAGTTGCAAGATTTTTCTGACATCACTTCCACTATGGACAGACACACAATCAACTTCAATTCAGTTCACCAAGAGTCACGCAATGGATGAGAAACAACAACACAAAAGGAATAAATGAACCATAAAATAAATCACCTGCAAAACTCTCAAGGAACACCCTCAAATTTTTGTTGAATAATAGAAGAATACCTAACCAAGAACCAACCACGATATCAGCCAAAACATAGCCAAGTAACATATAAGCCAAGAGAGGAAAAAAAAATAGCAGCAAAAATACCCACTCAATAACCAAACCACAAGAGAAACGCTGCACACCCTTTTCAGCCTAGGTTTATGATTCACCAGAAATTACAACACCAATAATATAGCCCTAGGTTGCATGATTCACCTGAAGGTTTTCAACAAATAGATGTCTATCTTCACACAATCAGCTCATAAAAATATATCAATTGCTGGACCCCGCTCCCGGAGCCCGGCCATCCGTGCTGGACCCCGTTCACAGAGCCCAACTATCCAGAACGGAAACA
>JANZLC010000007.1:1514466-1540802 GCA_026413385.1 Erythroxylum gracilipes
TTGTACTTCAAATTCATAAGCTTCTTTATCAAGTATAATTTATTTCCTCCTATCTTTCGAGCTCACAATTCATCTAGGCACCGATTACTTTTAATGGCCGATCTTCTTCTTTAAGATTCTTAGTATCATTTGAATTGCCTCTCTTCCTTAATTATCTGTATCTCATTTTCTATTACGAAGCTATCAAATGAACATTTAACTGTATATACTATGTGTTGTGTAAAGTTTCCTCAAATCTTCAAGAGAACATAGATGAAAATAGAGGCGGTGTGTCCCGATGGTTGGCACAAGAATAGGATAATCGATTGTTTTCGAACAATAGTAGATTCCAATTACTATGTTTGTTCAATCAGGTATGCATGTGTTTGAATTTGGGTTCGTTATGCTATTTGACTTAATTAGCTAATTAAGTTATATACTAATTGTTTCTTAGGTGAAAGCATCGTACATATGGTTCATTTAATTTAGTGGTTCATACTGCATCTGAGGATTTGTTCACTGTATCTTTTGCTAATTTAGTTAAAGCCAAGAAGTTGTTAGATGAGGGTGTCAATAACCTAACAACTGAGGGAAGATCTTTGAATGATTCAATTGATACCTTCAAACGTGCAAGGACCCTTCTTGGGAATCAAGACATAAGAAACTTCTTTACCTTTTTTACCGAGTTTCATATCACTTGGAATCTAAAAAATTATTTCTTTTCCTTTTCGATAGAATAAGTGTGAAACTTGATTTATTGTTTTGTCTTTAAGAATTGTTAAACTTCTAATTAAAATGTTGTACTACTAACCATATATCATTATATTATATTGCTTATCATATTTCAATATTAATGTATTATTATTTTATTGTTAAAAAATATTAATGATTAAGAATAGTGGTCAATTTAAATTTATTTTATTTGATCTTGTTAATATTAAAATTTTAGATATATTTATCTTTTTATATCCAAATAATATTTTCTTCAAATTTTAAATTACTTATCATGTATCTTTCAACAATATGTTTAACACTTTGAAAACATTTTACAATTTTTAGATACTCCATTCTATTTTTATGAAATATTTTTATGAACTGAGGTGTAGTACTATGTACAATAGATATCATTAAAGAATCATTTGTGTATAAAACCATAGATTTAAACAAATTTATAAAGTTTGAATGCATTAGCTATTTAAACAAATTTATAAAGAAGGAAAATGAAAAGATATGAAAAATCATATAATTGTCAATTATAATTAACCTAAGAATTATTAAGCACGCTTACCATTCAAAAATTATCTTAACAATTATTTTTAGGAATACAATACTAACACACACAAAAATTCATCAAAATTCTTCTAAAAAATACATAAGATATAAAATCTTTATTATCAACTTTTGGTGTCAATTTCTCAATTTGTCACCAAAAGTACAACTTTTAGCAATGATTGAGAGAATCTTCACCAAAGGTTCTGACATCTGGTGATGAAATTCTTAAGCTATTGCAAAATGTCACTCCTTTTATGACGATTCACATAAATCGTCGCAAAATATATTTCTTTGGCAACAATTAAGTAAAACGTCATAAAAAGTTGAACTTTTGGTGACGAATTTAGAAATTGTAAAACTTAGCTAAAAGTCCGTTTTGTTTTAACGTCTCCCCTTTATTATAATGTATTTTCTTCCATGTATATTCGAGTGCAGTTAAATCGTAGCTTTTTAATATTTCTCTTAATCTTATTCCATCCTCTGCTTGGTGTCATTTTATACGAATTTCTTCACTGGGATCAAAATTATGTTCGAACCTGTTTACATCTGTATATGAACCGTTGGACCACCAAAAGCTGCAATACATATTCGAATAATTTAATCTGTGCATCTTGTATCAATACAGATAACCTCAGCTATTAACTTTCAACGTTCTCAGAACCTTTCTCTTCCGTTTCTAAAGAAAGAAAGTGGAATAAGGATATTGGTTCCGCCTGATTCTGACGGAACTGAATGTTGCCGTTTGAATCCATGAGTTGACTACTTTCTGTATTGACTTCGACGTTGAGATTCCTGTAAAACAAAGAAGGCACGTCGGGGGTTGTGTCCCGATTAGCCCCTCCGACGTTCAAGTAATTCTTTTGGTGAAGGTGGGATTGTCGTAGGCAAGGAAAACTAGGGTTATGACTGTACGTACCTTCCTCACGATGAAATCTTACCTTATATATGAGATGGATGCTAGGGTTAGGTCTTCACGTAGACTTCTACCTCTGCATGGAAGAGTTTCTCCCGCTGATGGGCTCTGGAGAATATGGATCGATCGGCGCATGGGTCGTTATGACTGAACCCAAGCCCAACATGACCGACCCGACCAGATATAATTATTGGTTCAACGGGACAATTCGTGCCAGGGACATTTCATTTTACATGTGCAAAATTTTGATAAATAGACGTGAACCCATCACATGGAAATTATGGTGAAAACTTTACAGAGGATCGATGGGCCACAAATACCATATCATACATTATAATGCAAAAAACTATGCAACAGTAATCTTTTCTCATTCTGTAACCACAGAAATGGCACGCAACACTATGGTCTCTACCGTCACACCGGGCCCGAATCCCATCAGAACACCCCACTCAAGTCCGTCACCTGTGGTCCCTTTCCGTTCTTTCTTCGATCTCCTTCTCATCTCGTCCAATATGAACAGCACTGTCGCACTTGACATGTTCCCGTACTCGCTGAGCACATGTCTAGTTGCTCTCAGTTTGCCCGGTTTCAATTCCAATTTCGCTTCTATCTCTGCTAAAATCGCAGGCCCTCCTGGATGTGGTATCCAGAATATTGAGTTCCAATCATTTATACCAAGTGGACTAAACGCTTTATCCAGGCATTGCTCAATGTTGCTCGCCACCAAAGTTGGAACCATTTTGTCAACGTAAAACGTTAGGCCCATTTCTTTCACACGTCCGCGAATTGCTTTGCTTGTGTTAGGAACCAATGTTTGAGAAGCTGAGAAAATTTCAAAGATAGGTTTTTCGATGGATAGGTCAGGGTCAGCACCTATAATGAGAGCAGCTGCACCGTCACCGAAAATAGCCATACGTATAAGATTAGCCAAGTCGGTCTCTGACGGTCCACGAAACGTCATGACGGTGAGCTCGCTACAAACTACAAGAACGCGTGAACCGACATTGTTTTCTGCCAAGTCCTTGGCAATGCGAAGCACAGTGCCACCTGCATGACAGCCAAGAGTGTAGAGCATTAATCGGTTTACAGACAACGGAAGACCTAGAAGGTGCACGAGGTGACAGTCCACGCCAGGCTTGTCTATGCCTGAAGTTGAAGAGAAGATGAGGTGTGTGATTTTGTTTTTGGGTTGTCCCCATTCGTCGATGGCCCTGGATGCTGCTCTGGCAGCGAGTTTGGGGACCTCAGCAACTTCGATCTCTTGACGTGCGTCTAGTGATGGAGCGTCGTAAGTTGCTATGCTGGGATACTCTTGGAGAACTTCCTCTGTCAAGTGCAAGTATCGCTTCCTCACTGTTGATCTCTCGCCTGTTGGTGTCATGGAACGTTGAGTTAATCCGCAATTTGATTAAGATCATAACTCTGTTTTGACATGAGCATTTCTTGCCGGTTGGCAGGTCACTATTAAATTTATCTACTCATCAAGGACTGATTAGCTATTGAAATAAAAAAAACATTTTAAAGCGAAATACAAAGCTTACTAAGATTGTTCTAATTTCTTTCTCAATTTTACTAAACCATCAGAAAAAGGGTACTACAGTCATTGCTTAGACATTCATTTTCACGAACCATAATCCAATTTTGTAAAAATTCAGCTCAGAATACAGAAATGATAGTATCTCTCCATTTGAGTTAGTGTCATAGTTCAATTAAGTAAAAATGTCAATTAGCAAAATACGTCCAACTTAGAGTTGAAGAAATGTTAATGAAAAGTTTACATTTAAGTATATTATTTATTTCCTGTCTACAGTATTGTGTCGAGTGTTCCATTTTTATTAGGCTTTTCCCACATTAAGAACTTGCTCCTAACAAAAAAAACATACGTGTATGTATCACAGCGCAAGGACTAAATACTCCGACATGCAGATAAAAGCTCTCTTAAACATACCTAAGTCAAGAAACTAGACAAGCTTTTTCTAATCAAACTGCCCTTCATGACCTTTTTGTATGTAGATTGTCCTAAATGTATCTAAATGGATGTACATACCACAAATGATCACAATCCTATATCTTTGAATCAAAGAAACCTCCTCCAGTTTCACGTACTGGTGGTAGAGTTATTCTTTCTAATTGTTAAGAAAGAGAAATCATTTTTTTTGCTTCTTGACGCATGTGTGTGTGTGTTTGTGATGTTTTGTTATGATGGTAGAGACACATATATGGTTTAATTAAGTTAAGAAGGCAAATATGCATAACAAATGGAGTACAATAAGGTGTTGTGATGCTCACATATGCGCTTGAACTTGTCTTTAAGGGACGTCAAGTGTTCGGACTTGGTAACTCTGAAGCTATAGTCAGGAAATTCGTCTTGGTTGAAACAGCTTGACGGATTTGCGGTGCCAATGGCTAGAATAGAGGCCAGACCATGAGGTCGCCGAGCTCCATTCATTTTCTTGACGGTTCCGTTCATTTCTAGGTCAAATATAAAGCACTAGAGCACTCTCGCCAAGCGTGGTGGTAAAAGGAAGAGGGGAGATAGAGAAGTGATGAGTCTCCAAAGAGTGCAACTAAAGCCTCAGGTTTTATAGCCAAAAAGGGATATGAATAGAGAAGGGGAGAAATTGTTATTCTGAACAAATTAGACACACATGACCGTTAAAATTTCAGGTGTCAACATTTGTTTGATTGGTCTGGGAATATACTCACAAGCTAGATTGCAGTCCTTTCATTTGACATTCATAATCAAGTTGTTATCTAGTGTACAAAGCTAGATTGTTGTCCTTTCACTCGACATTCAGAATAGATTGGTCTGGGAATATATTCATAATCAAATTGTTACCTAGGGTATAAAGCTCTCCATTTTGCGTTTTGTACACAACCTTTCTTTTATATCTTATAAAAATATTATTTCCGTAACTCAAACTTAGAATCTTTTAATCATAAAGAAAAATTCTTATCAATTGTTCATCATCATATGACCTGACAAATATACCATAAAAATGCGTAAAATGGAAATAATGAACGAAAGAATCGGTCAGGGTATCCAGAATTTCAGTCTTGATGGTGCACAAATGATTTATAACCTGTCTTTCGCTGCTATATGTACACAATTTAATGGTATTCATGAGGTTTTTAAACTTTGGATTTGACTGAATTAAGTTGTTTTCAATCTATTTTTTCTACGTCAATATACCGTTACTCAAGATTTTCTACCTGAGCATTTAATATGTTGGGGCATGATTTCAGTGGAGGGGGCGACAAAAATTTAACATGTGGAGTGTATCGAATGAGGAAAGTTTATCCGTCCCCTCTTCTTTCCATAACACTTGGGGTCCACAAGAAACCCCTGAAAACCACAATGTCCATACCTTGGAATATGACCTCCTTTTGTCCTTTTTCCCTTGTAACCAAAAAAAAAATAAAAATACATTTTTCTCATCTGCCCGCAAGTCAAGAACACATCCATAAATGTAGCATTAAAATGAGATCACACCTTGGTGCACGAGAACCAAAACCATTAGTAGTTGTAAGGCAAATTAGTGATGGTGGTCGTCCGCGTAGTGTAATGAACTTTTGTTTTTTATATCTGTTAGTGATGGTGGTCGTTCAAAAAATATACTTGTCAAGGGTCTAAGTACTGTACCGTATTTATCGAAAATGGTACAGTAATTTTATATATTAGTTTAGGTGAGCCCGCACCACTTAAGTTTTGTCCTCTTTAGTGGCAGCGAGTTAAATTACAACTGTTTATCTCTGTAGATGTCTGGGGTTCAAATTCGAGACCTCAGAGTTTTGTTGGGTACAAGACCCATGCCTCACACCACTTAGGCTATAGCTCAAGTGGTAAGAGGCGTGTCCCTGAGGTTAGCAAATCCTTAAGGTCCTGGATTCGACTCTCGCAAATCACCCTGAGATCAAAGAAGACAATACCCGAACGGCGGGGGATACCCTCTCCAAAAGCCGAAGTGGTGTGATAAATTATGTAAATTGATAATATATTAGGTTAAATTGAAAAATTATGTAAATTTAGGGACTAATTTTTTTTTAAAAAAATCTAACCCTAAATGCTAAAACTCCTCCTGCCTACTCTAGCTTGCCTCTCCTCTCCTTCTTCACTCACCTTTG
The DNA here is from genome assembly GCA_026413385.1 of Erythroxylum gracilipes. Taxonomy (NCBI): domain Eukaryota; kingdom Viridiplantae; phylum Streptophyta; class Magnoliopsida; order Malpighiales; family Erythroxylaceae; genus Erythroxylum; species Erythroxylum gracilipes. The sequence goes on from JANZLC010000007.1 coordinate 1,520,756, forward strand.
CTCCTTACTATTGCATTGCCTCTCCTCCCATCCTCACTGTTGTTACTACTCATCACCCTTCTTTCCTCCTCCTATCGTCATTGTTTATCGCCATTTGCTACTGCTATGCAGTGGTGTCATCTCACTCTTCCTCTTAAACCTTGCCTTCTCCTATCACGCCATCACTATCCATTGTAGCCCATCGCCATTGTCTAAGATCCAACACCAATCTTCAAATCCTATTCAAGTACATCAATATTATAAATCTTGATCAAGCAACCAATCTTCAAATCCCATAATATTTCTTGATTATTTGGATATTTTGGATTCTCTATTCTACTAATAACTTTTCATTTTATCAAAATTGATTAAATCCATTAAATTATTGATTGATATACAGATACAATCTCCATGTGTGCTTTTGGTTAGAAAAAGTAGAACCTAAGTATAGAAGTTACTTTATAATTAGTTGACTTATGTAATCACACAAAAAGAGTACATACCATTCATAAATTATTACAAAAGTATGAATAATAGCTGTCAAAGTGTAACAGTTAGAGGATTTTTATTCTTTGGTTAAGAAACCTAAGAATTAATGTATATACCTTAAATATGATCAAAAGTAGTGTTTATGGCAGCAATCCATTTGTCTCTTTCAATATTTGCACGTTCTATTGACATTCTTCTGTTAACATCTTTAGCTAGATTTGCTTTATAGGCTCTCTCCTCAACTTCTATAATTGCTAGCACTCTAATTGTTTTACGTTTAAGCTTAGTGTTCTCCCTATTTTTTCTTATTATTGTGCTTGAAATTATTCTTTAGTTGCTCTTTGAGCTTGTTAATGCCATATTATGGATTCTTCTTGCTTTTTTACAAGCTCTTAGTTTCTTGCTCTTTGATATTCATTGTTTTCCTACAACATAAATCAATTAAAGCTTCTCCCTACACCCCCCACATACATGATATGAAGTTATTAATTTAATTTTAACATATGTTTTTATTTATTTTCCAGATAAATAGTGGAAAGCTCAGATACTATTGATAGTTCAACTTGTTCAAGATGATCCAATGATCCAGATTAGGCTACTAGATTGGTTAGTACGAAGAATCATACTATTTATTTGTATTACAACAAATATTTGAAAAATGGGGGAATCACTTTATTAAAGAAACATTTAGCAATGATCAAAAGTGATGTAAAACCTTAAAAGAAAGTTAGTCATAATGTGAAATGAAAAATAGAAACTTTGGTTGAAGAGTATCAGAATGAGAAGGACAGAAGCTAAATAATGAAGAATGAAATTGCTATTAAAAGTTCTTTCTATAAAGATTTTCAAGCATTGATTGAAAAAATTAGTAACTAATGCAATAAAAGTTTATAATTTACAAGCATAACGTAACTTATAAACTTGGTAATTCATAGATTGCATGTGTATTACTCCTCATATGATGTTTCCAAAGAGTTTGATCAAAAAATTAGAAGAATAATGGGGAACATTTTATAGTCAGATGATTTCATAAGAAAATCAATAATAAAAGTGAAATAGAGTGATATTTTCTTACCAAAGGAGGAAGGGAATTTAGGAATTATTCCCTTTACATTCACTAAAAAGTCTTAATAATAAAAAAATATGAAAATTCTTATAGATAAATAATCTCTTTGGGTGAGACGGATCCATGCGTATTACCTAAATAAAGGGAGCTTTTCAAATATCATACTTAAAAGTAATATTTTATGATCTATGTTGTATATTCTCATTGAGAGAGCAAGTCAGATTGGAATTTAAGGTGGTGGATCAAAAAAAAAAGGATTTTGAAATGATAATTGGAGCAACAAAGGTTGTCCTTGTAGAATCACTAAGCTTAATGTTCTTAGGAACTTAATACCAAATAATGCCACAGTTAGATATGTCTATAAGAACAATTTATGTTATCACAATGAAATGGGTGGTTGGTTAACTTTTATAGCCTTCGCCTCTACTCCCTTCATTAAATCTAATAGAGAATATTCAATATAATGGTTAAATGATTCCTTAAGGAGCTTTACAAACCATTCTTACAAGCAACTTTTAAGGACCCGGTCCCTTAAATGAGATGGTACAAAAACAATGCGATTTAAGCAGGCAGATCATAAAGGATGCTTTATCCTCTATCTTGCTATTATGAAGAGGATAAACATAATTGATATATTAAATGACAATCACAACATCGTTGATTGTTGTGATCTGTATAAGCAAAACCCTATTATTAGTCATTCTGAATGTAACTAACATGGAAAATGGTATAAAAACTCTATATCCTCTCTTCTCCACATAGTGATTGGCCTGAGATAATCAACTAAATCAATCAAAGACAATGTGTCTATAAATGAGACCCCCTTATTTAGAAAGTTGCATTTGGCAATATAGTTTACTCAATATGGAGAGAAAAAAAATCAAAGAATTTTCAAAACAAAGGCTTCAGAGCAATAATAAGTTCTACTTAACCTAAAGAACTTGATAAAGGAGTAATTGATTATATATAACATTCATTTTAGTTACAACTTAACTTTAGCTACCAATTTAGGAATCTCCATACATTGATTTATTGGGAATGAAAGAAATAAATTATAAGAGCTTTAAGCTAAAATGTTTATTCAAATACTATAGTTGTAATACCCCACATCTAGCAGGTTCTCTTTGGGGTCCATCTTGACCATTTACGCTCCTATTCTAATCAAAGTATCACTCCTTTCAATGATAATTCTTCCAACATCCTAGGTCCTCCTTGATTATAGTTACTCTATGCTCCTTTGTAATCATTTTAGTGTAAGCTTTGTTTCAATTATATCTAGCTTTGCATCATACCTCTATAAGGAGCCATTTTCTCTGATTAATACAATTTATTTTCTATAAAAAAATCTACATAAACTTATTAGTACAAAAATAAGAGAAGAGAAAGGTAAATAATAAGAGAGAGAGACTAAAACATAAGTTTAATATAATAATAAGCTAAAAAACTTTATATAAAATTATATGACGTCAAGTAAGTTGATATCCAAGTTAGTAAGATACGTTAATAAACTTGTACATAAAACTTTGAATTTTGTAAAAGTAAAAAAAAGTTATGAAGACATTTTTTTCATTTTTATAAATTGAATATATTCTACAATTATTATATCAATATATATATTTTTTCAATAAAGTTTTAAATTATTTTATGAAAATTTAAAGATAAGTAATATCAAAGATATTTCAATTATTTAATTATTATATATTGTTTAATTTTATTAAATTATTTCTTATTATATATTGTTTAATTAGTGTAAATTGATAATTAAAAATTTTATAATTTTTAAATAAACTAAGCTTGCAGAATTAAAGATAATATATATTAATTTTTATCTATTATTCACTTTATATTTTATTTCATTTTGATTACAATAAATTTGAAAGTTAATAATCTTGTTTATTAAGTTTCAAATCAAAGCTTTCAAGGAAATCTGGGTCTCTCAATTAATAGATATAAAAGCTACATGTTTATGTCTTCTAATGCTAATCATATTGCAAAGTGGCTATCTAACGTTTTAGGTCTCAAACTAAAGGATCCCCCTTTCAGTTATCCCGATATCCTTATCACTACTAAGAGACCATTTTATAGGGACTACATTTCATTGATTAAGAAGATATATAAGAGAAAATGCAAATGGTTTAATAGAAGACTTTAAGTTACAAGAATAGTATATCTCATAAATTTAATGGTTAACACATTGCATATTTATTAGTCTTCACATATCTTTTTATCCAAGAGAATGATCAAAACTGTCGAGATGAAGATGAGAAAATTCTTGTGGTCAAATGACTTGAATAAGAACTCAATTACCAAGGTAAAAGAGCTTGAATTATATATGGTAAAAGATTAAGGAGGTATTGGTGTTTAACCTATTAAAATCATCAATAAAGTCTTGATGGCTAAAAGAGTATGAAGGCTCTTAAAAAATAAGGACTCTTTTTAGGTTGCACGGATCCACATATACTTCTTGAAAGATGAAAGCCTATGAAATTAAACCAAAGTCTTTTAATTAATGGTTTATAGTATAGATATTAAAGTTGAGGGGATGTTCCTACACATATGTCAAATATAATATAGCTAATGGTAATAGTTCCTCTTTGTGGTTTGAAAATTGGAGAATGTTAGAGCTTTTAAACTGAACCAACTTGATGTCAACATTGGGGAATTTATTCCTAGAGAATTTAAAAGTAAATAAGGTTATTAATGATGATCAATGGACCTGCAATCATGGAGATTTCTCCTTTATGATGGTCAATGTTCCTAACTATAGGTCAAAATTAAGTTTTAAGGACAATTTTCTATAGACGAAAGACTCACATAGACAGTTTGCTAACCAATCCTATAAAGAGATCTTTAAACCTCATTCTTAGAGAGTGAACTGGTATAAAACAAAATAGTTTAAGCAAGCTTTTCCAAAAGTATCCTTCTTAATATGGTTAGCAGTTGAACAAATATTAACTATAATGGTTAGAATGAGTTTCATTAGTAATCATCAATATAGAATAAGAATAAACTTAAAGCTTACTTCATCTCTTCTTTCAATATGAATTCTCACTTGGTATTTGGACTAAAGTCCATCTACTTTGTGATCTTAGAGATCCAAAGCTTGACTATGCTAACATTTTTCAGTGGTTAAGAAGAGACAAAAGAATAAAATAGGAAGATAACATAATTTGGAGTTAGCATTTGGCAGAACAATGTATCCCATTTGAAGCGAAAGGTATCAGAGATTATTCTAACGAAGAGAAAGATCTAGAGATCAAGTAGTTAATGAGTTGACCTCTTAGATTAGAGAGTCACTAGTAACTAATAAGTTACCTAAAACCTATTACAGTAGAATAGGTTCTTCATGTGGATATTGGATCAACAATTACTGACAAATGATTAAGAAAAAAGGCCTATATATAAGGATAAAAAGGCTTAATTAGAAAAATAAGTTAAATTGACAATATTGCATAAGAGGAGAGTATACTAAAAATACCATTATGGAGTGAAGGAATCATCCAACAATAGGGCAAGTTAATAAGTACCCAACTCCTAACTTTTATAAATAGTAGTTATTACAGATTGAGCATTGATTCTCTTATTTATTACAAGGATTATAATCCCTTAATCATAGGGATTATATTTCCTAAATTAGTTTTATAAATGTGTATATACACTCTTACCTTTGTACATTGATGATTAAGAGAAATACCATTCTTTCTCCATTTTATATGGTATCAGAGCCAAAGCACTTGGTTTTCCTTCTTTGTCAATTTGTGCTTGTAGTTCTTCCCAGGTGAGGAGAAATTTTTTTTTTGTCATCATTTTTTAGTGACCATCTATTCTCACCGCTAGCATTAACAGGGGTGCCTCTTGTCGATGAGCAAATCCCTAAAGTCTAGTTGACTAAAGCTTTGCATATGCATCACACATCTTAGCCAAGACCTTCGGTCTCCTTCCCAACTGTCAACAGATCTAGCTGCATCTAGCATAAGATTAACCTCCATCCATAATTTCCAACGTCAACTCCTACAAACTAGTGCTTTTAATGGTCTAAATATGTGTATTGCCACTATTTCCAGCCCCTCTTTGCTACTCCTCTAGTTCTTTGGTGTTTTAACATGATTTTCATTTGAGTTTGTCACAAAAATTAATATTTTTGTGTAACTATTGTCTTTTGGTTTTATCTATTTGTGTGGGTGTTTCAGATTATTTATGTGATTGAATCTCTGCACTGAGACTAAGGTGAGTGGTGGGATTTCAAAGGTTTGCTTTTTTTAGAGTATTTTTGGCTTGGCATCTGATTTACTCATATTGGTTTTGGCTATTATTATTTCTATGACTGACAAAAAGAAAATTTTTGTTGTCATAAATGTCATTCCCTTGATATTAAAAATCACGAAACATAAGTTAACTTGCTTTAGCTATTTTAAATGGTGTAAGACATTTCTAATTTATTTATAGTGTATTTCTAAGGATCATCACCTTACTGATGATCGTCTATTGGATCATAAACTCAAAGAATGGTTACGAGATGATGTAACACCCCTTATACGGAACCTATAACCATCCACACATATTGTAACCCCATCTAACATATAGTAACCAAATTCCTATACATACATTCAAGGTATGCAATTCTATTCAATGCTATATATATACGCATTACAAAACTCCCTAATGCTTAATATTATCATTTAACAGAAGTAAAACATCTTCACATTTACATGGTAATCCAAAAGAAAACACACAATTTCCTTTAACTAGTATATGTACAATCATCTTTAACTAAAAATACCTTCCAAAAGTACTTTTTCTTCTATCTGTTGACCTTGATCCCTGCAGATATTCCATGTACCTCACTCCTAGGACTTGGACCTACACTGATTAACACCCATATTAAGCTTGAAAGCTTAGTGGGGAAACACTTAGTTTGGAAGGCCACTCATAGTATTCATCCATTAAGCACATACATTCATAAACATCACGCAAATATAAATAGTGATGGAAGACTTAATCAAATAAATAATGCAAACATGCTTCAATATGTTGTTCATGTACCATAAATTCACCTTCAAAAGTCAAACATTGATATTCAACACTCAATGATACAAATTATAAATACAAATTCAAATGTTAATTCATGTACTAATTATTTATGTTGTCATATTGTAATTCTTATTTATATCTATTTACTTTACTTTCTATGTTAGGCCTGCACATTCCTGTGGGTGTGGATAACGAGAATTGTGGATACCCAAAGGCATCAAATTGTGGATACCCGAAGGCATCAAACTGTGGATACCCAAAGGTATTGAATTGTGGATACCCAAAGGTATCTGTAGGCACTGGTGGTGTCAAACTGTAGCAGCTACACTATATCCCTATAGCCATGATTATCTATCCACAACTAAGACAATAGAGCTGGCACTATAACATTTCCTTTAACCATTTGCAAATTTCATAATTCATATATTAACAAATCATATGATATACATTTAAAGTTATAAAATCTATATTTGCGTTCATACATGCAATTCATGGCTTACCACCCTTAGAAGAGTATCAAAATCACACTTGTACAATCATACTATACATATATGAGTAATGAATATGCATACAAATCATTTATGTACATGTAAAATTTAATTTGGAATGCATAATGCTCAATCTTATATTTCAATGTTCAACCTCCCAATTCACATGTGGTAAATCCTATTTTATTTGTTTCTAGGTGTTTCAAATGTTTTATACACATTCAAAAATGTTCAAATAAGATTTGGTAAAAATGAGAAATGAAAACAAACTCAAAACAGTGCAATTTGAGCAAAACCCCAAAGTGGCCTAAAAAATAGGCAAACTATCGATCTAGAAAAAAATCACATGATGGAGTCTAGTTGTTCCTTAATATTCGTATAGAAAAAGTCAGAGCTGGGTTTCGTGGTCTTCAATACATTTGTCCATCTATTTCTCTAGTTTCCAAAACACTAAAGATCAGGCTATTTGGACTTCTAACATATGAGCTATAGACCAAATATCACATGTTACTCCAAAACAGAGTTAGCATCAAGTTACCATTTTCTTTCCAATTTCCAACATCATAAAGCCAAAATTAAGCCATAGTTACTTCTAAAGATTTCTAGTTCTATGTCTTTTGTTCAATTACAATTACAAAATTTAAATGTTTGTTAGATGATTTAGGACCTAAACAATGTGACATTAGGTCACCATTTTCTATCCTAATTTCCAACATCATAAAGCAAGAATTAAGTTAGAGTCGCTGTTAGAGATTTCTAGTTCTATGTCTTAGTTTTCATATGCAACTAAAATCACCAAATTTAGATGTATGTAGGCTAATTTGTGACCCAAACAATGTGACTGGTTCAACAAACCTTAGACAGAATTCCACTACACGATAATCTCTTGCCATATTCAACTAATTCTATACAAGATAACACCAAAATAGCACCAAAGCATCATCCTAACATCCATTCCACATCCAAATGAACCTTTTTACACATTCAAATATACAAAATATAGAAATTAACTAAGTGAAGTCCCAAACCTCAAAATTGACAAAGTAGATCTTCTATTGCCTTTCCTTTCCTTCTTCTTTGGCTTTGCTTGACTCACCAAGTAGAAACATCACAAATACACATCTCAATCCCACTTCCAAACTTATAATTCCAATTCTTCATAATCAAAGCAAGAAAAGGTAAAGGTGAAGAGAAAATCCCTAACTTTTACCTTAATTTCCACCTAAAATTGGCTTAATTTCTTACGTGAAAAATGATGGGATGAAGAAGGTAAAATGGAGAGGAGAAAAATCTGAATGTAGAACCTCCAAAATGCCATCCATCTCCCCTCTCCATATGCCCATTCATGCAGCTTTAAAGACTCACACATATGCTTAATTCCTATTGGACACACATGCTTTATTATTGTTGGTCACACATGCCTTAATCCAATTGGTCCATGTGTTAACTTTAGAAAAATTGCATATTGGTCTTTCTTCTTTTACTTCCCACATTGGCATACAATATTATCAATTAATTTCATTCCCTTATGTCTCAATTTTATAATGGAGTTATCCAATTTGGAAGTCTAAAGACCAAGATATGGCCACATTACGAAAGTATGTTCATGCATAAATGAACAAATTACCCATTTACCCATATCTTTCACATTAAGTACTATTACGTCTCTTACTATGCTTAGATGAGCTTAATTCATTATGTTCACTTCTTAATACACCCTAGAAATGCTATAATAGTTCTAGGGTATATGTTGGGGCCTAACAGATGATGCCCGATTATTCTTACACATTATGAGTATGTCAAAGAATTAATAAGTTATTTGAAATTTTTGTTTTTTGTAAAAGGAAATATTTCTCAAATTTATGAAGTGTGTAAAGGATTTTATCAGGCCGAATAACAAGACCAATCCCTTCAAGCTTATTTTATAAATTTCAAAAGATCTATAAATAATTAAATATTTTGTTATCATTTATCCCTGATATTAAAGTCTAATAAGCCTAATAAATGTAGATGGAAATCAAGAGTTTTTAGCTAGACTTAACTTACAGTTTGAGATTGCTGAGGCTCATATTCTTTCTAGCACTAAAATTTCCTCCTTGCACGTTCTTTACTAGGATACTCTTTATAGACACTAGCGTATTTGTTGCTCCTACCACTTAGGCCTCTAATGCTCTTGTTAATAAGTTTTATAATGAAAACTTTCAATATCGCAAGTATACAAATTTTAACTTATAGTACAAAAGGTATCGTTCTCACAAGGACTACTTAGACACCTAATAACTTGAATAAAACTTTGTCTAAGATATTAAAGATTGATTTGAATTTAAATAAATAACTGAAATTGAAACAACTAATAAAACAAACCAAGTAAATAATTGAGTTGCCCATAAAAATAAGGTTAATCGAAGTTTGGAGACTTACGAATTATTTTACCCTTGTTTTGTTTTCCCTTTATCTTATTGATTCAATTATGCTTGATCCTAGATATCATAAGGTTTTGATTAACCCCTTTAAAGATCTAATCAGGTAATCCTAACTGAATCCAAAAAGATAATATTGTAATTGTCAATTCACAAAACTACTCATAACTTTTCAATTAGAACTGAAGCATTCCTAAGGATAATTAATTTGACAATTCATATCTCTCTTTAGTTGTTAATTAATTTGATAATTATAGGTATACTAAGCTACCAACTCTCGTTGCGCACCTTAACACATATAACTTGATTCATTCTCTCAATTTATTACTAACTATAAGCATAATCATTATATTAAAGCATTGATAGGTGTATCAAATTTTAAAAAAAATCATGTTTAACATCATAAAATCCAAATAAACATCCAAGACAATGACAAAAATAAAGGGAAAAGAAGGAAAAATTAGTTGGAGTCTTGATCTGGAAATTTGGAATTATTTGAAGCTCTCTCGATGTCTCCTCTTAATCTTCTTTTAATCTAGTGGTTGTTGCCTTTTTTGTGCTTTTCTTGTTCTTTAATAGTGTATGAGGCTTCTAGGGTTATTTCTAGGCTTCTCCCATTTAATTAGGTTCCAAAAAGACTTGAAACATCAAAAGTTGAAAAATCTCTTGAGCTAGAAAGACCATGCACGATTGTGACCTAAATAGTTTCCCAACCTTTGTCATGATCGTGACAGAAGCTCCATACTCATAGATTGTTCTTCACCTATCATGATCGTGCACAGGCATGTGCCATGCCTGCATGGATCCAAAACCTCCTCTTTTCTTCACATTCTTGTTTCTATAAACTTATAAACACATCAAGCACCTCTTGAAACATAAAATTAAGATCAAATTCTTACTCTAAATCAATTAAACACTTAGAGCACATACAAACACTAACAATAACACAATTCTAAGCTTATACACATGATAATTATCTAAGAAAACACTTAAAAACACACTTAATCACCTAAAAAAACTATAATCTACACTTATTAGTTATGACTATGGAAAATCATCATATTGGAATACTAACAAAGGACAAATAGAAAATTGGAATCAAGATATAGGAGGAATCATCTATGAATATTGTCATAAAATAGGTCACATAAAATATTCTTATCTAAAGCTACAAAATAAAAATAAAAAAAACTCACTCAGATCATATAGTTGCTACTACTACGTCATATAGCTCATCAACTGAGAAGACAATTATAGTTTTTGTAGATGAATTTGTAAAATTCACTCAGTACCAAAAGCATTGAAAAATTGATGTCACCTTATCTCTGTTATTGCTAATTTAAATAACGCACCTACATGTCTTCTTTCTTCTTCCTCTTAATGGGTTATTAATTCTAGTGCCTTAAATCACTTGACATGTAATCCCAATCTTTTTTCTACTTTCTAAAATCACTTTTCTCCATCCATATTACCTTAGCAGAAAGATCTAGTTCATCTAATATTGGCTATGGCACTATTAAACTCGCTCCATTATTTTCATTATCCTCTATCTTACAGTTATCTAGATTCTCATTTAATTTACTATATGTGAGTAAACTCAATCGTTCCTTAAATTGTCATATCTCATTAATCCTAATCATTGTTTTTTTAGGATTTTATGGCAAAGAAGATTATTGGTAAATGACTTAAATCAGAGGGTCTTTATATTCTAGATAGCCAGGTGACTCGACCCATTGCCTATTCTAGTGTATCCCCTTTGGAGTCCTTTACCAATAGGAGAAAAAAATTGTTTTTAATATAGATTACTAAGAGAGGAAGTCTGAAGCAACATCAAATGCAACTTGAATGTCATAAGGAGATTATATTAGAGAACGGACATACTTACGTAAGCTTTATGTCAGTAGTTAAAATGTTTAACATTTTTTATGTTGTACATATTAACTCTCCTTGTTTAGAGGATAGATAAAGACTTTGCGAGTCTATTGTAAGCCATACTTTCTACTATCATATTTCATCCACTCAATTCTTTAACTTTTAAAAAAGTTCGAACTTTAGCAATGAAAAGCTTTTTAACTATATTCAATATATTTTAATATTTAGATATGATTATTTCTTTTTAGTAAATGATTAGTCATTATGAGTTCTAATCTTAAATGCTTAGAATTATACAAATATATTATTTATTTTTAAAAATTTTGTAACAATTTGTAAAATTTAGGCATATTATTGTCATTTACATTGTATTTAAACGTATTTCTTATTTAGTGATGTAAATCCACCTAAAAATAAAATTTAAAGAATTCACAAATAGGATTGAGATCTTACCAAAAAAAATTATATTATATTTTTAAGGAACGAACATATTGATAATGAAGAATCAATAACTGAGTTTATGAAGTGTTTTGATCGCTATAAAGAAAGAATTATTTGATAAATTTTAAAGTTGAATGAAGAATAAGAGAAATAACTCACGACTCCTAATATTTTGCAACTCAAATCTCAAATATGTATTTATTGATTACTTGCATCCCTTTTATATAGGATTAATATAGATAATATAATAGTAACATATAATTACAATTGTAACAAAGATTTATACTTAAATTAAACCATTAACTAATAATATTATTTGAGTTGGAACTCCAATGAAACTTATTCGATAAGTCAACTAAATAATAATTCTATTTTAACTATGACTTTACTAGAATACTTCAAGTAGGACTATAGGCATCCTATCTCAATTCAAATTCCTAATGTCACAAGAAAGTATCATCTTTAGGGCTTCTCCAAATTATATTATAATTAACCATATAACAATTCTTAATCTAAATAAGAAACTAGCTAATCACTATAAAACATATTGTAATTATAACCTAATTACAATAAAGGTTAAATTTTGTTAGATCCCATATGGTTTTGTATATTATCAATGTAACATTGATTTTTAAAAACTATTAATAACCTCAACATTTTTTGTTTTAGATCATTGTCACCCTACCGTCAACTTTTGTTACAAATCCTAACTACAAACTCCAAAATCGTGTTGTGTATTGCCACATGTAATGTCACATGTAATGACATATAATAAAAATGATGTCGATTCAAAATATGTAGTTAAGAGTTTTAAAAGAAAGCTAATGGTATAAGGGACAAGCAATATAAAACTAAAACTATAGGAGAATTATTGATAGTTTTTAAAAGTTAGGGGATCTGTTGATAATATGTCAAACCATAGGAGCATCCAGTGAATTTAACCCTGTAATAAAACAAAGACTATATAATGAATAAACTTTCAAATATAAAATTAACCCTAATTTCGTAGAATTTTACTTCGATTTCTTCTCGAAGTAATGGTCTTTTCCATTGACTAGTTATACTCACATTATTTAACAAAACATGGAATGTTTTCGAATTTAATGTCTAGTTGCTACTATCTATATAATAAAAGTACTTTTTATTGTTTCCTTTATAGTTTGATTGTTTGTACAAATTATATAGTTATAATTTTATTAATTTTTTTAAATTAAAAAATTGTATTGATAAATTAGGATTGAAGAATAGCTATTAGAGAGGATCATAACTCTCCTTAGTCTCTTACAACAAACACCAATAATAAAACGACAACACCCCATTGGAACAACGATGTAATCAGAGAAAACGCATATGTTGTATCAAACCAGAGTTGTTTGTAACAATAATGCGAGCATTGAGAATTTTTCATTCTCCAAATTTTAATCCTTTCTTATGCCCACTCCTAAAATTTTGTTAAGAACTTTCCACTATCTTCTTCTTCTTTTAAGGGTTAAGGAAACCTTGTATAACTCTTCTTTGCTCAAGGTATATAGGAACTTGAGCAAAGAAGAATATTTAACAACTAAAAAAACATTATAAATATCCCCTAACTAAATTACAAATCAAATTTTCCTTTTTAACTTAGTCTATTACTCTAGGGCTAAAAAACAAATCAGCAATGAATGTTTAAACTTTCAATACTCAAAAAGCTCTCTCAATTATGTTATTATATCTTTAAAATATCATAAACTTATATAAGAACTAACTTATGAGGTATTTATACTTATACCTCACTCAAATGTCTGTTACTTATAAAAACTAATTGATATAATGATTAGCTTTTAGTAGTTCGGTTAACCTATTTCTAACATCGATTGATAAATGTCTTAAAATTTACCTAACATAATGTTTTGTTTATTTTGAAATAATCATTTCACCAATTCAAGTCACATATTTGGTTGATGAAGGCTTGAAAACCTAGTTTGATCAACCTATCTCCTTTATAAGTCGATTGATGTTGCCAAGGAATAAAAGTTCAACATTATATTTCTCAAAAACAAAAGTTTGGTTGACTTATCCCCTCTATAAATCCCTTGAGAGGCTTTATAATCAAACCTAAAACTAATAAAACATTTGTTAGGTTGACCTAAACCCATATATATTGCCTAATATGTGCTGGAATCATTTTTTCAAACAAGCCATACCAATTTCTAAAACAATCAAGTTAACCGAAGTATCAGGCTCTAATTCTTTGACAAAAACTTGATAAAAATACTCAAAAGTACCTAAAATTGGTTTTAAGAATCAATAAGATTTTCTAAAGATTGAAATTATAATTTTTAGTATAATGAAAACATTTATACATATGAAGCTCCCTTAAGTATTAAAATCATCATAGTAACTATAAATAAATGATTATAATTCTTTGTTTACATTTGAAAGTTTTTAATCTTCTTTGATCTTATTCCATTTACTTGTTCTTCATTAAGATGATTTTGAAACTCATGAATTTTCTTAATTTCTTTAATTAGGCTTATATTTTTTACTTGATGCTCCACGTAGCACCAAATCCATATTGTTTTTCTTAGTTCAATTGTCAATTTTCTTAAATAATTTCATAATACTATCCATAAATCATAACAAGCAAATTATTAATAACATTTATATTTTATTATCATCAAAACTTAGATTGAAACCTCATTTTGGTTCAATAATCTCCCTTTTTAATAATGATAAAACATAATATGATTTTGAAGAAAATGAAAATTATAATTTAATCATAATTCTCCCCAATTTAAAATAATATATGACAAACATAATTTTTAAATAACTAAAAATACTTCAAACCATTATAATCTTCTCGAAAGTAATTACCAACCTCCCCTGCATAGAAAGGCACATTTTGTCATATGTTATAATAACTAGCAAGTAGAATGTGCATCAATTATGCTTTATTCCTTGCTAATTTTGCAAAATCTATCATCATTAATGATTTGTTAAATATATAGGTCAATTGGTGTAAATTTTTAACAGATCCAATCTTTATATCCCACTCTACATATGATCTATAATAAAATGATATTTAACCTTTATATCCTTGGTCTTAAATTTTTTAATATCAAACAAAAGAAACTAATATGTCATACCTAATATTATAGCAAAAAATTTCTAAACATACCTATAGTATTATAGCAAAAAAATGTAAAACATACCAATTAATCTTTAAATTATTACATAAGTCAGATAAGTTGTGCACAACTATCAGTAACTACAAATTCAACTTTTAGGATTGACAAGACTATTGAATTTTTTTCTTGCTAAACCATAAGCCAAATGCATTGCCTAGGAATTGATAAGTACCAAATGTCGTCTATCTATATAATAAGCTATTCACATAATCTACATTGAAATATTCAATCAAATCAAATCAAAGAAGTATTCTTCTTTCTACCAGATCTTCTTGACATAGTTTTGAGATTAGCTTCAATATCTAATGCTTGAGTTGTGATTACTAATTCACATGCAAGGACCTCAATTATTCTATCCTTTACAGTACGAGTAACTACTTATATACTATCTATAGGATTATTAGTGTCCATGGAATGATTAGCACAATCAATATTATGTTTGTTACTGGCTACCAAGGTATGAGAATGGAAGTCCTTATCGATGCCTCCAACAGGAACCTCAACCTGAAATTCACCCATCAGTTCCTCAAAGCTACATATTTTAAACAATTTTCTAGTTAGTTGCCAATTTTTTGTTGGTTTAGTTGAGGGAGATTCCATACATATTTGATCTTCACTATGTATTCAATAAGCTCAAGATTGTCATCAAACTTCATGATTGATATCTTCTCATATAGCTTAGCATAATTATCAACAACCACACATATTCTAACAAAAGTAATCCTTTTTTATGCATTGGCCTGATCAAAACGTAGAGGTTTACCAATTCAGCTAGCTAGAAAGCTCAATCCTTCAGTGGTCCAATATTCAAAAGGTATATCATGTATATAAAGCCATAAAGGTATGTTAGTTTGCCAGTTCTCTTCAATTTTAACACTAGGTCTCCATGTTTGAATAAGGAAAGGTTTATTGTAAATGTGCCAAGGATAATAATTAATAATTGCTCCACTACATCAAGAGAGTTAAATTTGAAGAAGAATATGTCTTGGTTGTTAAGCATGTCATCAAGATGGCCAAATTGTTTCAAGTTGCTAGTTGCCCAAGTTTTCACAATAGGGAAAGGAACTCTTTTATCCAGAAAGAAACCAACTAGAGTGGATTTCCATTTCTAAGCTCCAACATGAAGAACAGAGATAGGACGTGACACTATTAGGTTGTCAGAAGTAATACTGGGGGAAAGTAGGAAGGCTTACCTTTAGGGTTCATATTGCCAACAACTTGAACCTATAAAGGATTGGTAGAAAAGAAACAGGACAATTACTAGATGGATCAGAAGTAACAGAAGCAGGAAGGTGATTATGAGGAGGCAGAAGAGTATAGACAGACATTGAAGGAGATTTTAGTGAAGTAGGTGAAGAAGGAGCTAGAGGAGACTGAATTTTTTTTCTAGTGGTGGGAAAATTTAGAAGATGACATAATGTTTTGTCTTCTAGGTAATAAAAATACCTATTATGTAAAAGAACTCCAAAGGTAGAATTCAGATGGATAACTATTAAGTATGAGAAGTGAGGAGAATACAGGAATGGAAATGAAGGAGGGAGGTGGAAGCTAAACAAAAGAAGAGAAGACACATCGAGCAGAAGTTGAAAAGACAAAAATAGGACTTTGATAGCAAAAGTTGAAGATCATCAACCAAGAAGAGAATGTGGAGTAAAGGAGGAGGTGAGGAGGGAAAAGAGGAAGCTTAGGTTGGGGAGGCAGTGCCACGAAAATGAGATACTGAAGGATGGAGGAAGTTCTCTATATCTATTTCCATAACCATTCTTTACATTACTATTGCAATCAGCAAATGTAAGCAAAAAGTTACAATCTTTAAATGTGGGTACTTTGATATATGCATAAACTTTTGGTATAGGTGGGGTTTGTTTCCTAATAAAGAGATTATTCACCATGTTATTTAGTCTTTCAAAGACAATTTAGTATAGAATCAATTTCTAAAGAAGCATAAATCTATGTAGAAGAAAAAATAGAGATTACGAGTCATTTTAAAACTAATATTTTAGTTAAAAAGCTTAGAAGACACATGAAATTTCAATGAGAAGACAATTGAATTGATTAAAAAAAAGTTTAGTAAGTTGATTTTATTGTTTGTTATTATTATTATTTCAATTATAATTATTTTATATTCTATGTTATTGCTGACTTTTAAAGGGTCTTACCTATATGGTGTTCCACATCAACAAAGTTAGCCATAGAGTTAATGATACGTTTTTCTCACAATAAATTGACAGTTATAACATTTGATTGATATTTTTGGTAATTCTAGCTAGTGCATAAAATTAGAAAAATTTCAAGATTGTAAATATAATTTATCTTAAAATTAAAGGAAAAAGAACTACTACCAAGTTAGAAACCCATTAGGTGACCTTAAATAAGCATAAAATGTTTGATACTTAATGACTGATGGATATTTCATAAAGTTTAGAATTTATAAGGTCTAATTAAATCAAATTTGTATGCTAAAACCAAACAAAGGGTTACTAAGTTACCTATTATAAGTAGATTATTTCATTTTTTTACAACTAATAATGTGCTTTGATGAAAGATGTTAGAAGGATGGTCAGTGACTTTGAGATAATTGATTTAGGCTTAATGATGTTTTTATCATGTTTTTCTCTCTTTAGAGAAGTATGTTAAGGATCCAATTATGAAATTTCAAATATAATATTGTAATCATATAATAGCTCTATTGGAAAATTAATCGGAATCAAGCCACAAATATAACGAAATAGTTTTAACAATTTTCTAAAGGATCATTTTAACAAAATAACTCTAAATAATAATTAAGAAATAAAAAGGTTAAACATAAACATGATTTAGGTATCTTACAATTTTTTCCTTCTCTAATGAAGTTTTTAACCATTAATTATTTAATTGTCTAACTATTAATGGTATCTATAGAGTAAAGAACGAAAACTTAAATCTTTTAAAAGAGATTAACAAAAGAAATAGTTCACTTATTGTCTTTCCCGTTTTATAGAGAAAGACTAACGTTTCTTTCAAAGTTTAATTAAAATTAAACTCTAAATTATAAAAATTACTCTAATTATAATTGTATTTTTATATTAATAAAATCAAATACCCCATCTTTAGTGCTAAAAGTTTCTTAAACTTCACAATTAAATTTAACTTAATTTAAATTATTTTTCTCTTTTTAATTGCTTTATATGTGTGACCCATTAAGTTCCTAATATGTTAGAAATAGTTGTAAATTATACTATAATTCATAATTAAAATTAACTAAATTAAAACTTTTTAATTTATATTTAATTCTTTAATTAAATAATTTAGAATCTGAGATCAAAATTAATGTCTAGCAACATATTATAATCACCCAAATATTATAAATATCAAAATGGTTTGAGTTAACCTATCGATACATGGTTGTAATCATAATTTAATCGTTTCATCATCTAAACTTTCAATTGGACATAGATTATGATATTAATGTGTACTCTATTTAAATCTAATTATTTTTATTCTTACAAATTAGTAATTAATCAATCCTAAAGTGCTCAAGCTTGGGCACTAGATTGAAAAAATCCTAAAAGGTTGGGAACTTTATAATTGCTTATCCCATACTTTAAAGTAGTGAATCTTTTATTAACTTATTCTATTAACTTCATAAAGTTTATACTATATCCAAATACTATCAGTTGATCTACTCTCAATAAAATAGATCATAAGTAGCACCAAAATATAATAATTCTCATATGAGATACTTTGGTAATCTCTAGTTTAAGGATTAATTATACAACTATCATAATTAGGACATATGTAGACACAAAAGTAATATTCTATTTAGAATCCTAACAATTAGACTACTTCAATGAACTTATTATATAATAAATACCCACATTTTTATTTAAGTATTTTCATATCTTAATTTATAAAATCAATTAAGTTTTATATAAAAAAAGAAACAAAATGTCTACTATTTTTCTGTTCTTTCAATATATTATATTGATAAAACTATAAATAATTTTTAAAAATACCTAATTGCAGTTTAAATACTATAAATGTCATTTCATCATAATTTTAATTGCATAATAATTCTTATACCACTTTTATTTTAGTATTAAGAAATTATAATAAATAAAAACATTAAAAATAACTTATAAATTAACAAATTCCGTTCAACATCAATCAAAAGTATTATCTAAAAGATCATAATAGAAATTTTACTTATTGAAATTTAATTGAAAGTTTATTGTCCAATCAGCATAATGCTACCACTCGGACATCATCTATCTTAGCCATCTTAAAATTCTATTACTGGACTACTAAAAGTGTACTTAGAACTAAAATTTTGGAATTTAAGATACAAATATTAGTAATCTTTTATAGTGATGGGACAGGTTGAATTAATTACTTAAAGACATACCTAACTGTGTTGGAATATTAATTCAAGAGCTTTTTGTTAAAATCCAAAAATATCAATATCTTTGGAGAAGTTGAATACATGAATATCACTTAAATAACTCATCAAATGATTTAGTTATAATACTTATTTAGTAGTATGAAATTCTTATTTTTTGTGATGATAAAAAATTAATGCATTTTAGTAGTCCAAGATGAAATGAAACTTGAGATCACTTTATAAGGAAATTAATAACTATAGAAATAAAAATATAAACTTGTCATCTTGTAGGAAGTGATTTAGGGGCTTATGATTAATAACTAACCTCTTCATTCCTCTTATCTTTTCTACCCTTTTCTAATAAGGAGGAGCAGCAAGGTAGTTTTGTCTAGCTGAGAAAGAGGTGGATATAATAAAACAAACCTAATCGGGCAAGAGAGAGTAGGCAGATTATTCTTGTAGTGGTAGGCAGTTTAGTTATTGAGAGAAAGAGGAATATTTCTAGTAAATTTCTTTAGGATTAAAAATATGAAAGTTCCATGAGGTTGAAAAAACTTTAAAAAGTTTTTTAATTTTTAAAATTATATAAAAAAATTATTACATTTTAAATTTTGAAAATTTATTTTTAAAAGTTTAGTAAAATATAACGACAAAATATATATAAAAGATTTGATTAAATATATTTTCATTTATGTTTCATATGGTTTAAAATTATATAATAATTAATATATTGT
>JANZLC010000007.1:1549456-1563770 GCA_026413385.1 Erythroxylum gracilipes
TAAGTCGACTTGTTTGGTATATAAGTCGACTTGTTGATCTCCAACGGATACTTCCAATCAGATCTTCTATGATCTTCATGTTTAATGCCTTAATTATATTGAACCTTGTTTCCTTCTTGATTCTCCAATGATTTTCAATATCTTCTATATTTCTTTCATTCCAAAACACCTGCAATAGATTTCTAGCCAATTCTATATATTTTATTATTATCAAAACATTAAGGAATTTACCTTGTCAACCACCTTTGGTCCAACACATTCCTCTTTTTATTACTAATGGCTGATATCTGCTAGCTGTCATTTTTAATTCCCATCTGCTACATTTTTGTTCTGGCGTTTATTACTAATGCATCGTATGGTATGGCATTAGAAGAGATAGGGTTTTCTAATTTACGTTAAAATTATCTTATGTTTTTCTGTTTTACAATTGTAGATGGGGGTTCTGTACACCAAGCTCAATTGACTTAGGAGTTTTTTAGAGAGAACACGCTCAGACTTTTGATCTTTTGTTTGCCAAAATTTAACTTGGAAGTAAGGGTTTGCATGTTTTTCTGGTGAGATCTATACAATTAGAAAGTTAGAGGTTCTTAAAGTAGCTCTCAATTTTTGTGTTAAGTATTTATTTGATTACTCATTCTCTTACGTGGAGAAGATTTTATGATGATTTACTTTTTCTACTTCCTTTTAGGCAAGAAAGGACACCACTCAAGTTGTTGCAAATTTACAAAGATAGCAAGTTAGTTCTAGGTTCATTGCATCTAAATACCTGGAGAAAAACACAGATCTTTTGGATGTTTTGGTTGCAGGGTAAGCCGTTATTCCAAGAACTTTTAATAGTATTCTCTAGGTCTTACAAGATTTTTATAATGCAAAGGTTGAATTTAGATTGAGCTTTATAATGCAAAACTCATTTTATTGCTTTTCTTTGTTTCAAAGTGCTTTGGTGATTTCTTCTCCATAGCTATTGTTCAATCTCTTGTGTGTGAAATGTGTAAAAGAATTTTAAGTGGAATACAGAAGCTTCTTGTAGGTAACACATAAAATATGTTGACATTTCCCTTCTTATGTATAGTCAGTTCACATTTGGCGCATTCTTTCCTAGGAAATATCAGTAGTCTTATTTTCTCTTCAAAACTAGAAAATAAGAGAATGAAAGTGGATGTATACCTCGGTGCATTTTTATATTCAGCAAATACTTCGGTTAAAAATTTAAATTCTAGAATACTGAAGAATATCATTTCAGGGGGATCTATTCTGTTTTACAGGATCTTTGAGCCTGGTAATTTGAACAATCTTCAACATTGCATCTTTTTTGTTGTCTTGAAAAACCTTTAACTGAAATCTTCATTGGTTGTTATATTTTTTGGCAATTTCTAATTTCTGATTTGCTTTTTTTGTAGCTATGATGATACGGACATGGCTTTAAACTATGGTGCAATACTGAGAGAATGCATACGCCCCCAAATTGTGGCAAGGTGAGCAAGTAAAACAAAATGATTTGTTTTATATCAACTAATATCAGGAAATTGAAAGCATTGATGTTGGAGACGAAAACTTTTACCCTTTGAGAGAATTTTAGTTTTATACTTTTTAGTCTTCTAGTTAAGAATTATTGAATGAAAGGCTTGCACTTCCTTCCATTGTCAGATCTTGATCTAATGTGAAGTTTCCATGTTTACAGAAATTTATGCTCTGTAATGTATCGATATCATTTCACAGAGGCTCATTGTTGAGAGTACATAGTTCTTTAATTTCAAATGCTTGAACATTGGATAGCAATATCTAAATATTGTACACTTTACTTGTTTTTCCTCACTTTAAACATATGCATGTCAATGATTTGATTGCATTGCACATTCCATGTTTTCATATTACCACCAAATGTAGGAAATTTCACTGTTCCTAGTAGGTTCAATCTTAGTTTTATATACCATAATTCTTGATTAGCACTGTGTTAAAAACAAAATTCTTTTATGTGGAAAAAAAACACGAGTCAAGTTAATTCTTTTATTTCGATGGTAATTTATTGATCTGTTGCTTCACACTTTGTCTATTTGTTCTGGCTTACAGATGTGTCCTAGAATCTGATCATATGAAGCTATTAGGGGACTTATGAACCAACCAGTTCATAGTAGTTAATTGAGTGATACATTTATAATGGCCTTAGCACCCACCTGATGTTGTTGTTTCATTTTGTTGCAGGAACTTTAACCAGACATAAATCAACTGTAGCTGAGTTCCTTTCTAAAAATTATAATTCAGAAAGTTTTCTAAACACTTGTTTATCATGGATATTTATGGGGTCACGTAACTGCAACCTTAAGGTATTTCTTGGTCGTTCATGCAACACTTTTGACATTATATTTTCATCTTATCAAGGTCATGAGGCCATCAAGCTTTGTAGATTTCTATTCATATGCATTTCGGTATTGCCTAACAGGTATTGGAATTTCGATATTGCCTAACTGTTGGGAATAGTTCATTTAGCTAATGCTGTAATAATAATATTGACTGATCTACAATTTCCAGGAGATGAAAATAAACAAGAATTGAAGTCAAAAACTGTTGAGGTTTATTAATTTCTGTTCTTCATCTTCTTCTGGATTTTAATATTGTAAAGCTTTTTCATCTTCTTCATCGTAAGAAATTGATCTGAGGATCTGGTGATGATGAGCTTGACAGGAAGTAACTGTATAAGAAAGAGCCATTAAAGTCATTGCAAGAGGTCCAACTCGTCCCAGTGCACCTAAAGGTGGTTCTGCTCAGACGGGTTGAACACTCGCTATGTTCGAGTTTCTTATTACTTAATTTGCAAGACAAGTCATGTCTGTGACTTTGTCTGATCATAAGTTTGGAGGATGTAGAGAATAATTTGTAGCAATTTACTTTGGATAATTTGTAATTTTTAATATTTTAATTATTATAAAATAAAATTTTTAATTACAAGTTTACTTAATTGACAACTCTCAACTTTTGCATTTATAATTGACCTACAGATCTTGAATATTATAAAATGTAATAATTTAAGATGTAAAATATTATAAATTTTATGAATTTTATGAATTTTATTACATTTTTGTAAAAAAATCACTAATTGTAAAATATTATAAATATTATTAAATTAAAATGATTTTTAAAAAATGGAAAAATAATAATTTAAAAAATAATACAACTATTTGTAATATTATCTGTTTAATCTTATTTGAAGAATTATTAAATAAATAATATTCATAAATAATATTAAATAGTTATTAAACAAGAAGATTAAAAAAATTATAATTTGAAAAATAATTATTAAAATTAAAAATATTAAATTAATATGATTTTCAAAAAATGGAAAAATTAATACAAATAATAAAAAACGTCGCAAAATGTTAGACAATTCGTGACGTTTTTTAAAAGCATCGCGGATTGTCTAAACTTTCAGTGACGTTTTTAAAAACATCACGGAATGTCAGCGTTTTTCATAAAACGTTGCGAAAAACTTTTGCCTACACCACAATCCGCGACGTTTTTTGTGAACTTTTTTAAAACGTTGCAAATGCTCTTCTGCGACGTTTTAAGGACCTTTTGTGACGTTTTTTAAACGTTGCAAAAGGGCTTGTTTTCTTGTAATGCCGGTATATGGGTGGTGGATGGTGTAGTAGCAAGTAAGGAAAATGGTACCTCATCTACAAGTGTAGTAGTAGCCGGAGGTACAACATTTGATTCGGTTGGAGCTTCAGAATGTGATTCTTCACCTGGACAATAAGTGGCTCTAAATTGTAGTCTGAACTTTAGTCGCATTATATCCTGTTTTTTCTTTGGTGGCATATGTCAACCTGAAATTCATATCTCATCCTTTGAACTAATATTTCCCATTTCATCTTGGTGTGTTTACGCTACTCTTATGACAGCTCTATCAAATTTGCGATGGTAGTAAAATCAGTCAACCCTTTTTCTATTATAAACTTCAACTGTAACTAGTGAGTTGGAAGTAGTTATTCATAAGTTTATTGTTCCTTACCATTTGCAATAGAAATGCAGCTCATCGCGGGCCCAGAGAGCTCGGATGCTACATGGTGATACTATTTAACTTATTTTCTAATAATCACCAAACAGAACTTCACATTTCCTTCAATAACATGCCCATATCCTTGTATGTAAATGGTAGAAATTTCTTATATGCATAGATCATGTGAGAATATTTCCTACTTGCTTGACATGTTGAAAGAGGAAGGTATAACTTAAACCTACAAAGGCATAATGCATATGAGAATTATGACTACGGGTCTCGGTCTCAAGGTGATGCTTCAACTTACATACATCAACTATGCTTGTCTTCACTCAAAAAGCCTATATAAAAACTCTTACAATTAGAATGCTAGACTCTCCAACATGATTATTTTCTCTTATATTTAAGTTAATTTATTAGGGAGGGGCAGGATGGCTTAACGACACCAATCTCAACTGTCATAGTAGTCAAGATTTCGCAGCTAGCTGAGACTCAATAAACTTCTTGTACTACCTTCCAAGTAACCAACTAATATTCCACTTTAAGCTTCAAGGTAACTAAAGTGATGTTTAAAGCTTCGTAAGGGCACATCCAGATAATTTTAATCGAGCTGGAAGCTTCAGATCTTCCTAATCTTCACTGTCCAATTTTTTGAAATATTGTACTAGAGATAGAATTAGGAGCTCATATTAGCTTTGAAATATTATACTAGAGATAGAATTAGGCATATTAGTTAGTAGTTAAATAATAAAATTTTCCAAGCTCTTTAAGTAACACAAGAAAGGAAGAAGTATGTTTCTGCACAATGTTCTTAGAACTCAATTTTCATAATGTCAAAATTGTTTATATTTGTGATTTAACCACGAATTAAATTGTTTCCTAAACCACACATTAGAACTTGTCCTCAGAAGAAAATTATCCATTGGTGGCAACAACATTGACAAGTTTCATGTACCTAAAGTTATACTCAAATCTTATTTAATAACATAATTAATTATACACTGCACATAATTTGTTCACTCAGTTTGGGTATATACACTTACTTAAACCATGTATGTTCTTTTTTATTTAAATAAATGTATTAGTTAGAATGCAAACAACCTACCATAAATAAACTTTGACAATTGAATTTATATTTAGTTATCAATAAATTGCTCCTTGTAGATATTGAAGGTCAAATCAACATAAATGTCCTTTGACTCGACGACGGTGTTTGCAACTTTCAACTAGAATCGTTAAAAACATTCTCTAAACTTGAATATCTTCATTTAGAAAATAATAATTTTACAGGAGTATTATTTCCACAAGGTGAGTTAAATAAATATTTTTATTTGAATTAAAATTATAACATTGTTAAATTTTATACAATGTTCGTTTTTCTTAATCTTCTTCTCTTAATAGGGCTAGATAATGTCAGAGAGTTATACTTGAATGACTATTATTGGGTTGAAAACTTCCTGCAAAGTCTTGGTGCTCTTCGTTTTCCTTGGACTTTAAGAATACAGAGGATGATCAATGCAAAGAACTTACAACAACTCACTTTCCAGAGTGAGTTGTATAATTAGTCAGTTAGTCTATATTTATTATTTCCTTTTTGAATAATTTAAATATGACAATAGTCTTCTCTATAGGCAACATCAACTTTCTGTAGACTATGCATAGCCTTCAAATAGTCACATAAATACATTATTCTCTAACTCAACAAATAACATAGAATTGAAATATTGTACTATGAAAGTCTTCTATCAAATCCCGATCCAAGGATATTATATTAATATATGGAACATCAAAATCATGCTTATGGAACATCAATTTTATAATGTATCTTAGCTTTTAAACCTTAGTGAAAAACAAAGATGCCTATTATGCTTTGTTCCTTTATCTGAAATTATGAAATTTATACTAAAAAAGAATTGAAATAATTTTTTCAAATACCTAATTATATAACTTTCATCCAATATATGAAATACCTCTACCGAAAGACATGCACTATGACAATGGTCGAAGAAGACAACGCCGACGAGCAAAAGACACAGCAGGAAGACAACGTCGATGACAGAGAAATCGGAGAGAAGACAATGCCGATGACGAGAGGAGATGCAGCAGGAAGAAGAAGACACAGGCGGGGGGAAAGACGTTGGGTGAGTTTAAAGTTAACGAAAACGACGTCTTTTGGTTTAAGGGGAAGACGTCGGGTGAGTTTAAAGTTAAAGACACCAAACGACATCGTTTTCATTAACTTTAAAATGCTAAAGCCAAAGTAGACGATGACGTTTAACTTGAAATTTTTCTATCGATAAACTCAAAATTTTTTTATTCCGCCAACAATTCTCACCTTCTTTATTGACGGAGATTTGATACCATTGGTAAAGTTCGTCGTAAATTTTTCTGGGATGATTTTCCTCCGTATTTAGCGACATGTATTAGTACCGTCGCTAAACAAAAATTTTCCCGACAATTTTTTAGATAAAAATTAGATTTTTATCGGTAATTTGTAACGGTTTTGTTTCCGTCCTAATTTTTGGTCGCTAATTCTCGCTTTTCTTGTATTGCATGAATCATCTTCTAAATTTGTAATGTATATGAATTGGTCACTGATCATGGGATTTCCCAACTCTTCAATTAATTTTCTGCTTTTAATATGCTCTCTATTTTGTAAGTTAAGAGTTTAAGGTAAACTCTAACTTACAACATAGTGTTATAAATCAGTTGAATATAATGATATCTTTTAAGGGAAGTTTACTCTTATTAATTTCGTTCATCACTAGGAATTAATACCTTAATACTTCTGACATCGGTCCAAGATCCTTGCTCTTCTTCATCCCCTTCATCTTATCATTCTCATCAGTTACCTAAAAAATTTTCAAACCGTTGACTGAATTATTATAAGTTGACTGCGTAAGTGGGTCTGTTCTTAACCATAAAGATGACTAATGACCAACTGCCTCGAAAGTCAAAACCATTTACCTTTCAAAGCTTTCATGTCGTTAGTGCCCAATTTAAAATTACCAACTCTTGATTAGATTAGATGCCACAATCCATGACAACAAAGCCTTTCTCTAACAATCATGTCTGACACAACACAGGGAATTGATACTTTTGCTGGTTTGGTTTTACTTCTTAAGTTTCTGTTTCCGTTCTAATTTTTTTTTTTAATTTGTAACTTTCGATTGCGAATTTTTTCAGTTTTATAGAACTTGTGAAAATTATTAAATATATTTTTATTTTGTAATACAGTTTTATTATTGCATTTTAAAATTATTTAAATAAAATTTAAATAATAAACCTATTTTAGAATTAGTTCTTAATTTGTAATATATAGATTTCAATTAATTAATGTTATAATTATTTAATTATGAAGACAAGATAAATTTATTATTTATATCCAATTTACATAAAATGAATCAATTTTACTAAAATAGTTGTCACTTATTAATAAATTTTTAGTTATAATGGATATGATAAATATATTTTATTTAGTAATTAATATAAATGAACATTAATTTAATACTACTCTGACTTGACTCTGGTGATGAATTTAAAATAATTTGATAGAAATTTAATAAAATAAATTTCTTCTTTAATATCGCAGAATTCTTTTAAATTATTTAAAGAATAAAAGAATCTTTCAAATGAATAAAACAATGAAAGAGATTTGTATGTTTTTATCCATATTTATATGTTCACAAAAGAAGGCAACAGGAGGAGGAAAAAAAAACATATAAAGCTTGAATTGGATTTGCATTTGGGATTGGGAATCTCTAAATGATCCCCTAATTAAAGGGCTAAAAGGTTTGAAGTTGTTCTCATTGGAGGTAAAGTTACCACATGGGATATGCACCATGTGCCACACTAACCAAGGCCACAGTAAGTCAAGAAAACACTTAATTTAACCACATGCATTGATGATAGTTTAGCAGTTACCAATGTGTAGTGTAGAATCGATTCCAATATCTTAAGGTAACCTCATAATTTGGAATGATCAAATTATGATAATCTCATAATTGAAGAAGCCGCTAAAACAAACCTCTTTTCTCATACATTTAGTCGGAATTTTTCATTTGAATCGTGCGCTGTGATATGCTCTTGGACTGTCAAACTAAAAGTTTCCTTCTTCCAACTCAAGATGATAGGGACTACTACAGAATCATTATTAATTTCGCCCGCAAACCATTCCACTGTAGAAGAGTCAAGCTTTAATGTCGTCCAATCAGTTACTTTTACCTGAATTTTACTGTGTGCATTTTACTTGGGATCCATGTCCATCAACAGTCCAAATTCGGCCACAGCAACACTAGGCCATTGCTACTATTGGTCACTTTTGTGAAGTTCCGAAACTTGAGGGCATGTGTTGAATCCCACTGCAGCCAGGCTTTCAAACCTAGAAGCCAAGTCGCATTGCCTTAATTCCTTTTTAAATACTGCAATAACTAATAAATAGTATCACCGATAACCCACTTCTTAAAAACACTGGTTTAAATATTGGAAGCTTGGTAATATGTAAATTCAACTTATAGCATGAAGAGAAAAATTAACTCCATGCATGACCAGTGCTCACTTATACTTCTGGTCACCAGCATATATAGTAAGAAGTCAACTGGACGTAATTTACACTGGGATCTTATTTAGAAAATCATAGGAAGGTCAGTGATCGTAAGCAAAAACTTCTGAATTCCAGCCCTCTAGTCACTTTCCAATACGCACAGAGATCAGTAGTTGAGAATTGAAACCCTAGCTAATTAAGTGGGTCAAAGTAGGACACTAGCTAGTTGCATGCGCCAGGGCTATCAAGCTAAGCTTCATTTGATTATGTTTGGCACTAGGGACAAAAAGGAGGGAGGTCCTCATTTAGGAACAATATTCGGATTCTTTTGGATAATGAATGCGAAAAACGAACTTGACTACATCTAATTGATAAAACAATTCTGCTTAGAACGAGAGCAATCAACAGAAAAGAAAAAATAAAAGAGGCTACAGGTGGGATCAAATCCTAGCCGTCCTTATGGACAGATGGCCACAGGTAAAGCGACTGATGAAGTTGGCCGGTAGACGGCTGACGATGAAGGGTGTTAGATGTCTCCCTGACGTGCATATATATGTAACAAATGGCCGAGAATAAAATTAATTAAGGCATTCCAATTCTTCATATATAACTAAATCACCAGACACAGGCAATCGTCAGCGTTGGCGCAGGACAGAGCCAAAGAGCTAATTAAGGTTGGCATGTTAACGAGTCATGATTCGGCTGTCATATTTTAATGTGGCAGTGATTAAAATACGAGGGAGTCTCACATGGCGGATTCTCGGTGCCTCTCTGTATATAATACTCAGAGAATCCCAGTTCTATTTTGTTTTCTTGTTTTTGTAGGGGGAGGAGATAAAATACAAACAATGATCGAGGGAACATAAGACATTAATTGTCTGCCAATTTTGCATATATATTCACTTAAACTATAATTGTTGAGCATATAGAAACACTTTGGTTGGATTATTTGATCCATACTTATACCTATGACACACTCACACACAATGTCATGAATTGGTTTATATAGTAAATTGCATTTAAGCCTACACTATATCAATACTAACAGGTGAGATGGGATTCTACTACGTGCCATATACAAATTGGGTATTCAATTGGAAACAGGGAGCGGAGGGGATGGGAGGAGTTTGTTTGATTGAAATGTTATTTTCCGAGAAATGCGGCTGCGTGCCGCATCTTTGCTTTCCCATCACTTGTTTTCTCGGGAAAATATCTTTTTAGGCCAAAGTCATTTCTAGGCCATATTTTCCCCAACTTCTTACATAAAAGAAGAGAGAGAAGTAGACCAAACTCATAGACAATACATACACTTATCTTAATTATAAAACATTAAACAGTTGCCTAAACCTCTACATTATTACTTTATTCTCACTTCGATTTTTCGTTTTCCTCTCTCTTTTGTTAGTGTGTTGCGTGTACAAGTAGAGAAGCTGTTTTGTATGAAAAGTCAGCGACTCTCCACCATTCTTTTCTTTCTCCTTGATGAACTTCTTTTGTTTTGTCTTGGTAAGAAGTGAGCAAAAACACCACCACAACACCCTCTTAACATACAAACTTCAGGGAGAAAATATTGTGTTTTTTTACCCTAAAAATCAATAGATCAAAGCAAAAAATCTATTTTGCATGCCATCTTTACATTGCTGAGAAACAGACACCAAACTAGAGTTAATCCAGAGTTTTAAAATGATTCTGTCTTCTTCTTCTTCTTCTTCAGTATCTTACTAGCGTTTTGTATCAGTAGCATCAGCAAGTTTTTTGACCTAGGGATGAAGAACTGTCAAGGCGACTTGACTGACATAGTTCGAGGTGGTGGGGGAGCTCTTGCGCAACCTGATCTTCCTGTTTCCAGCTGGGACTTTGTGTCCGATCATGTCAATTTTCTACCAAACACCAACGAAGGTGGATACAGAGAGGATGTTTTCGGCGACCCTTTTTGCGAAATAAGAGATCCGCTTCTTCACGAGCTTAACGAGGCCAGCTCAAGCTATTTTGGGAGCCCAAATTCGACAGATATGCTTAGTATTAGTGTCGATGGCACCAGAGGTAGTTTTTGTGGTGCAAACAGTGGTAATATTCTTGCTCATAAGGTTTTTGATGAGGAGACCAATAATAATCCCTGCAACATATTCTCAAGGATTCAGATCTCTCCCAGTGATCAAACTAAGGTGCCTGTTTCTCCCTGCGATTCTTCGGTTATGACCGATGTTTCTTCGCCGAGGGGTTTCAAGCCGTCTGCTGTGATTTCAACCGACATGATTAATGGTAGTAGCTCAAAAAGTTGCTTGATTGAGAAAACCGGGCAAGTGCAGATCTCATCTCCACAAAATCTGGGAATCAAGAGAAGGTATTGGATGTTAATTATTAATTTAGTTTCATCTCACTTGCTTCCATGACTTTAATATGCTTTGGCTTTGATTTTAATGCAACTTCCTTTTATTTATTTATTTTCATTTTTATTACTTCATTAATAGAAGAAACTGATCATCACGAGCATGCTGGACCAATGAAATTTTTTAGAAACTCAAATTGGTTACACAAGCATGGTAACGAACATCTGATAATTAGGGTTTCCAGTTTGGTATTGACTTTGTAGTCTAAACTGCGTAATTACCATTCTTTAAATTAAGATATTCGTTATATTAGGTTTTAAGCATCTGTACAAAGTACACGGCAAATCCTAAATCCTTTTTTTTTTTCTATCGGCTTTAATCAGCCTTGGAAAGATAGTCCAATTGGTGTTGTAATAGCATTCCCGGACTTAGCTTTCATGTACTTATATGAAGCTACTTTTTTGCTTACTTACCCACCTGAATTCTGAATCTATTCACAACTTTTATCTTTTCTGAACAAAGCATGCCGAATTATTTGAGATGTTTCTACCTAAAAATGGCAATTGATTTGATATATAGGAGTAGCTCTAGGAAAGTATAAGTATACTTTAATCTATACAACTATAAGAAATATTGTCCAGTGTCGATCATCGTGATCTTCTTCATTAGATTCAGGCTTTTCTTCTTATTCTTGAATCAATTTTGAGTTGTTGAAAAGACAACTGGAAAGCTAAGTTCATTGCATTACAATAACTACAGGAAGAGCCAGGCAAAGAAGGTGGTATGCATTCCAGCACCAGCAGCTGCAAATAGTAGGCCAAGTGGAGAAGTTGTTCCATCTGATTTGTGGGCATGGAGAAAGTACGGTCAGAAGCCAATCAAAGGCTCTCCTTATCCAAGGTGACTGAACATATATCGTCATTTGTAGACCATAAAGCATCCTAAGACACTAATCAACCAAGAATGAACAATGGTTCATCTGCTTTTCCTGTAATAAGTATCAAGTGCATGTGTAATAATTGCTCATATCAGCACGGTGATGAATGATTGTATAATTGCTCAAAGCTTCCTTCCTTAGTAACTGAAACGAGAAACAAAATATCTCATTAGCTTACGTTTCACATTCTCTGACAAACATATTATTATAAACATCGAATGGGAAAGTCCACTTTTTGCTTGATTCTATTTTCGTATAATTCTCTTCTACCCTCAAACTGTAGAATCTCAAACATTGCTTAATCTGGTATCGGATTGTTTAGCATTGCCAACCGGTCATCTGTCAACATCTCGCAGGGGTTATTATAGATGCAGCAGTTCCAAGGGTTGTTCTGCAAGGAAACAAGTAGAGCGTAGCCGAACGGATCCTAACATGCTAGTAATAACCTACACGTCAGAGCACAACCATCCATGGCCAACTCAAAGGAGTGCACTTGCAGGCTCAACAAGATCACAGCCAACCAAGAGCAATAATGCTGATAATTCAAAGACTACTTCACCGAGCTCTCAGAAACAGAAAACAGCCAACGCAAAGGAAGAACAAAAGGAGACAAGCAACGATACTTTGTCTCCTACCACAGTTGCAGGTACCTCATCAACTACAAGTGCACCGATAAAAGAGGAGTATGGGGACTGTCAGAAGCAAATGGAGATGGATGAGAATGCATTGGGTGAAGGGTTTCAGCACAGTTACAGGCCTACGCTTCAAGAAGCCAACCAGTCGGAAGATTTCTTTGCTGATCTGGGGGAGATATATACGAACCCTCTTGACCATTTGTTCACACAAGGATTCAGTAGAGATGATGATCAGAAAGAGACTATGGACCCATTCAGTATGTTCGATTGGTCTGGAGAAAACAACACTTCATTTGGTGAAGCCAAAAGGGATACATAACAAGACCTTCAAGAAAGCAGTATCAATATTGTTTCCCCACTAAAATACAGTACTGTCATGAGTTCACTACCACCAGTATTGCGTAGTGGTGCAATTTGATTCAAGCAGTATCAATACTTAAATCTGTGTCTTTTTTGAAGATTTGATTTACATGTGGATAGAGATTTCTCCATCTATCTTCTCTGCACCTTGTTATTAACGAGAACAGTGAGGAAGATTAGTGAAAAAAGGAAAAGAGAGAGTGAGTAAAAAAGAGAGTGGTAGGGATTCACATTACCCATAATTATTAATTATTAATTATTATTATTAAGTACTACTATATATTAATAGTATTAACTATATTAATTAATTGTAATTATAAGTTACAGTCGTGCTTGAGCATAAGTTAAAATTGTGACAATTTAAGTCGTGACAATTAATTACAGTCGTGCTTGAGCATAAGTTAATTAATAATTAACTAATAAATTTATCATATTTTAATAAATTAATTAATTAATTATAATCAATTAATTAGCTATATTTTAAGTATATTTAATTAATAAAATTAAGAAATAACAATGAAGATTGTAGAAACTTATCAGAGAGAAGCGCATGATTGTGCTTGTGCACAATGGTGCAGCAACCGGATGGCCTCCTTTCTGTCACTATTGTCCATTTTCTGTTTCGTGCTTGTCCACGATGGTGCAACGATCGGATGACTTTCTTTCTGTCGCGATCGTGCACGCTCTGTTTTATGTTTGTGCACGATCGTGCACTAGACTTAACCTTTTTATCACCCTCGTGCTCAAGCGCAAGACTAACAAGCGGAACTTGTCAGGGTCAAGTTAAATATCAGATTTTTAAGTGATTTAACCTTCCTTTTGTCATATATTGTGTAGCCTTACATATCATACCATCGTTATTAAGCACTAGATTAATATTAAGTATATTAATTATTTTTAATTATAGATGCACGGTTGTGACTTGTTAGGCGTGACTTATGTTTATTAAATACACAGGTGTGACTTAAGTGTCACGTCTGTGACAAATATATTTATTTTTTATTTTTTATTAAATATAATTAATTTATAACTAATAAATTATTTGACATATAATTAGTGCATATGGTTTTTGTCATTTTTAGTAAAAATTTTGATTGAAAAATTTAAAAAATAGGAAATATATAATGTAATATATTTGTTATAAATGGATAAAATATACAAAGTAAATACAAATATTATAATATCTAAGTAATTAAAAAACATATACCAACAGTCGGGCGCAACTTATAAGGAGAACTCGGTCTATTGCAAGAGTTCCTAATGCATTGGCCACTGTCGTTAAAGCAGTGCAAGAGGCTTCTCAAGATGTTATGAAAGTTAAACCAGCAGGAAGTGTGTTTGACCGACTTGGCCATAGTGCAGATGTTTCAGACAACATTGAACAAGTTGATGGATTTGGAGATCCTTATACTGACGATGAAGATTAAGAGGAATTGAATGAGATTCAGGAGGATACCTATTTGGATTACCCTCAGAGAGGCGATCATGTGAGGAATGTGCGTAAAACGAATATCC
>JANZLC010000007.1:1566316-1581679 GCA_026413385.1 Erythroxylum gracilipes
TTAATGCCCACCTTCTTTGATTTGTGGACAGCCACATTTGTGGAATGAAGAAAACGCCAAGTACGTTCATTTGCATGCCAAGCAGCCACATTTGAAATAACAAACATGCAGCCAATCAGTGCAGCCTTCTTTGCCTTGTGGAGGGGCCAAGCATTACAACACATATTAATGTGGTAATGCTGTCGCCTGCAACCAAATTTAAAAAGAAACCAACTTCCATCAATACAAAATAATGTAGTACTAGAAAGTAGGATCGTTCCCGCGAGAAATTTTTAACGGTAAAGGTTAGTGAGTTTAAAATTAAAACAAATAGGGGGTTTGGTTCACGTAATTTAAGAAATTAAAAATAAGAAAATCGAAAATTAACAAAAGTAATTAGATCTGAAAATTTAATAGAAAAACCTTAGTTTCGGGTCACCGATGTTATCGCAGTAAAATGAATCCTTGATATAAAATTCAGTTTATCAACAAACATTCATTGGGTGATGTTTTCTCTTAAGTATAAATGAATAGAAACATATATTCTAAACATTCTTATCAATCAACAACCTAGATACGATCGTAAGTTCAATTAAGTAATAGCTTTAAGAACTAAGAAACCAATGAACAAGATAACACATGTATAACATGCATTTAATCAAGATGAGTATCTTCATAGAATTTCCCACTCTAACGTAAAGAAGGTAATCCTAATTGCTACTTGTGATTAACACAACTGAACGTCATATTTCATTAATCTAGCTATTAAACAAATCAATTCTTAGTTGTACACCTAGAAATCAATCAATTCAATTAGAAAAAGTAATTCGGAAGACACTCAATAGTCATCAACAAAATAAACTTTATTGAAACACCTCACACATAATAGATGATAACATGGTTCCCCTCAACCAAGAAAAGAGATTTAGCTACTTATAACGAAAGTGAAAATCAAAGAAATAACAAAACACATAGTCGCCATCCCTAGTATTTTCCTAAAGAATGCGAAAATCCCTAGAAGAAAAGTGCAGAAGCGAAAACTGAATGGAACTGAAATAAAAATACTGCCGAAAATTCTAAAACTATGCTAACTTAAGGGATAATGTGAACAGTAACATTTTTCTTCTTCTTTTTTTGCCTTTTCGATCCTTTCTTTTTCCATCATCTTTTGCAAATCACATCTCCCACGTGTTCAGATTGCAAATCTCCAGCAATCTGATCTTCCAAGATTACGAAAATCTCAAATGAATCAGATTTGAATTTGGAAACAGATCTGTAGATTTTTTCCATCCTTGCACATGCCCACGCTTAGTCACTGAATTTGCTGCCAATCTGAAATTTCAGATTTTCTTTATTTCTTTTGCATCTTTTTGATTCAAATTGATTTCTAAAGTGTTGAAAATCATTTGAAAACAATTAAGAAATGATCACATTAATTTTGAATAATAATTTCAACACATATGAGAGATTTATATACTAAATAATGCAAAACGATAACTTAACATAATGCATACTACAAGTATGCTTCTTAAACGACAAAGAACTCTGGAAGAATGTTCTTTGGATGTTTAAAATATGAGGTAAAACTTTATATATTGTTCAATTAATTTTTGAAAAGATCATTGTTAATAAACTAATAACTACTTCATTATTTATGACGGGGGAAAGCATGTTGCATTTTTTTCAATAGTATAATGAAACATTTACTACCAAAAGTGTAGATGTCAAAAATAACTTAAGAGAAGAGAACATGTTAATAGTTTATAATGAATATATGGGAGATGATAGTAAACTTGATTAGGATTGAGATTTGATGATCTTATGTTTGATTATGTTAGTGTTGTTATTGGAATTTAAATATACAATAACAACTCTTGTATGTCTCCTTAGTATAGTATTTATATACATAAACATATGGATCTACTGTCTCTTAAATGACTGCTAAAATTGCATGGATACAAAGGTATCCTAGTCAATTCTAGCTTATCATACAGACAATTCTTCCTTTTGAGGTTAATTATATGATGATCATTCATGTAGTATTCAACCTAAAATTTTCTACCCTATTAAATATGCCAAATAATTCATACCCTCCTTTTTATTCTTCTCCAATTTGATATATACATAGTATATAATCATCCCTTGCTTCTTTGGATGAAATATTTTCATAATTGCTCTCCTCATAACCTCTAAACAAGTTAAAATTGATTTGTTCCTTACATTTCTCAATTATATATTAATTCACTCTTATATATTTTTAAAAAATTTTATGTACACAATCTTTTTTCTAAATTTTTTTGCAATTAGTCATACGCCTCCTTATTCATGCTCTTTAGTAGACTCATTTTTCTTTCATATCCTTGTTGAGTTCAATCAAAATTTGTACTCTACATATGATCTTTGATGATAATAAGGAGTTTTTATTGCTTTTTTAGGTTGCACCACAAATGTCTAAAACGATAATGATGATCAAAATATACATATTCATGTTTAAAAAATTCCTATCAGCCTTATAGCATATGAATAAAAGAAGTTCAACATCAAATTAAGTTCAACATCAAACTAAGTGACATTTGAAATCAAAATAACTTTTACCCTTTTAACATTTTATAATTTTTCAATCACTTAAGAACACCCATGGGCAACTAATGCTAATGTCATCAAGTCTATATCTTAAAAACCCTTTCTAGCTCTCTTTATTCTCAACTCTAATAACAACCTAAGCCGAAGGTTATATTTTATCATTTACATCCCTTCCAATGGTTGTCAATAGTTACCTACTATATCATATTTGTAAATGACACTTATAAATGCATATAATAAGTAATCAATCATTGAGAAACCTTTGTTTCACTTGTTCAGACAAACATATCATGAATTAAATATACCTTCAGGAGATCTATATAAAGTGAATTATCTTTTTTGCTTTCTATTATTACTAAGAAATATTTTCTTAACTTCTCATATTGTGTTCCTTCATCTCCAGCTAGAAAAAAGTAAGACATACCTCTTTTGTCTATATGTTTTAATATTTGAAATTTCTTCTTAGTAATAATGTAAAATAGAACCTTCTAATCCTAAAATTTGCCATTTAGGATTGTCCCAAAAGTATGCCCTTACTTGTTAGCAATCTACTCATAATCAATATTCTTGCTATCAAATGTTCTACAATAAGTATGGGTGTCTTGAAATGCCTTAATCTGAAATTTATGGCCATTTTATACGAGGCTTGATTTATTCTTTACATGTATTTCTTTTTGCACTTCAAAAGTAACTACTGAAATTTCATTTTTAACATACATATAGTCAAACCACATTTAGGTTCTTATGTTCTTAATGCCTTTTTAAAAGTGTTTACATAATTAAAACAACATTCAATTATTTAGAATAACTTTGTCATCATTTGAACTTAAAGCACTAAAGTGAGGATATTTAGATTTTTCCTTTCATCATTTAAACTTCTATCTAGGCTACCAATATCTACATCATCAATTTCAATCTCATTATCTGTTAAATCAACATTCTTAACACTCATGCAAGGTAATTCTTTTTCTATGTCATATTAAAAAATATCATCACCAATTTTTTTACTTGAATACCCTAACTCACTGAAATATGTTAATTGTCATATGCTAGGTCTTCTAAATTATTAGATGTATGAGGGTTTATTTCAATGGTTGCTACAATAGCTATCTTAAGGGGTGCCTCAATGAGTGTATCATTAGGTAGCTCAATGAGTGCCTTAGTGGGTGCCTCAATAGATTTTCAATATTTACTTTAGTAGTTGCTCCATTTGTTATTACAATGGAAACTTTAGTGATTGATTCAAAAGATTCCCCAATAGGACCTTAAATGGTTGCTTCAATGGCTACTTAAACATTTACTACATTAGCTACCGCAATAGGTGCTTTAGTGCAGTTCTGTGACCATTATCCTCAATTACTTCAATAAGTGTATTTATCATAAAGTCATTAATTGTGCATAATTTGGGATACTTCTCTTTATCCTAACACACTTCAATTTTCTTCAGTTTTCTTTCTTCAATTATTTTATTAATATCCTTCATCATTATTATTTTGTAATGGCCTTAAACCTTATTCAAATGTTTTCTATAAAAATTTATATATAAACTCCCATGCTTTCCTATACCATAATATTTTAGCAATAAGCATGAAGTCAGCCAAGTCTACTTCATCCACCTTAATATTAAAATAGTCTGTCTATCCACCTTCATATCTCATATTTGGTAGCAACCATATTTCATGTAGCCCCCCCTCACCGCAGGGTATACACCAAGACACCCAAAGGTTATTCCGGTACATATCCTACGATAATGGCACGCTACGATCGATCACTACATTCACTCCACATGGCATCATATCTTTTTTTACTTGTAAAGCATCACAAGAAAATCACAATATTTTAAAAACCAACTTTTTCCTCATTTCATTACATATACCCAAAAGTCTACATTGTATCTTTCAACCTTTAGTACATGTACATCATCAAAACCTAAAACAAAAGTACTATATGAAAGAGGAAAATATTCAAAGTCTAATTAATCTGTCCAGAAATTCCAGCTGACTGACCTTTGAGCCATGACTTCTCTTGCCAATCACAATCTACATGGCTGGTAGAGCCTTTCAATAGCTAAGGTCATCTCTCGGTCCTGAAAAGACAACATTGCAATTTTGCTGAGTTTTGCGAACTCAATGAGGTAACCATTATTGATGGTTCACTCAATTTATGCAACACGTCATTTCACATAACAAATAATCACATTTTTACATAATTGATCATGTATCACATGGTCACTTAAGCATAAACAATTATGACATTTCAATCTAGCAAACATACTTAACCAAGTTGGATACCGGGCTCATTAATAACTGTCCCTTATCTGATGGGGATACATGGCTCATTTTACATAGTGGGCCTTAGGCCCTTAGTCACTGTCTGAGCTTGAGGCTCTTTTCACTCGTTGAGCTTTAGGCTCTTATCTGTGGCTACTCAGGTCACAACTCTCATTATTTGATTATGCATTCATATATAGAATGCATTTCACATTTTCAATCAATCATATCAAAAAAACACATAGTTCTTAACATTCACATATCACAATCATCGGACCTTCATTGTCCGGAATTAACACAATCAAATCACATTCATTCAATAATTCAAACATAATAAAATCAAACAATTAATTGAGTGACACTGTTTAGGTTACTCGCTATTTGCTCCCGAAGCTAATGCCTGGAAGTTCTAGCAACGTCTGAGGTTGATGTTCCAGTTGCTCCTCTATATCAAACAATATACACAAATATCACAATATGTACAATCATAAGTATTTAATAATGCACATGAATGAAATGAAATATTTACAATGCATGTTCAGGACAATCCCGGGTATCTTACCATCAATTCCATCACAAAATCATTCTCATATCCAAAACTCATCTAAGTATAATTTATATTTAGGTTTATGCCTCATTAAAACCATTAAAATCTCTATTCTTTTCTCATTGAATCACTTCAGATCTTTCCAAGACACCCCATTCGGGGCTACTATTCACGTTAAATCAGAAGGTGAAAATGAGGTAATTTGGTCATGCTCTCTTATAGAAAAGTGTTCCTCTATATCTTATCTTTCTATTTATTCCAAAATCACTCAATTTCGTTTAGTAATTTGGAATATATGCCTAAAAAATTATCAGGTTGTTCATGTCCAAAAATAGTGTACTATGCATAACTTCCATCCAGAAATTTAACATCTTAGAGATTGAATCACAATTTGATTTCTTGAGACAATTTGTATGAGTATATCTCTAGTTTACTCCAAATCAAAAATCATATCATTTGGAATCCTATAGATCAAGATATAATCAAAATACTAAAGGGTGTTTAGTAAGAAAATTCCTATTTTCACTCTTACAACAAATTCCACATTTTCATTTGATCAATCTTTTCCAATTCAATTCAGAACGCTACCAATTTTTATAGAGAGCTAGAAAAATGTGTTAGGTATATTGGTTCAAGAATCTAGTCATTTGGATGTCTAGAGAAGAAGTTACGGCCAAAAGAATCAAACATGGTTTTGTCCTCCATCATATTGAACCTGTTTCGGGACAACAGCCATAACTTTCTCTAGAGATAACGGATTAAGGTATTCTTAGGATGGTTTGAAAGAGGACTTCAAAATCTAAAATTTTTATGAAGATCTTGAGAAAAATTCTATCATCTACAAGGTCAAAAGTAGACTAGACGATATGATCAGACGAACAGTGCACAGAAAAAGTTTCGGTCAACATAAGAAGAAGCAGAAAGTCACAGATCATACAACTTTACAGACGATATGATGTCATCACAGACCATATGATGTCATCACAGACCATACAACTTTACATACGATATGACATAATCACATACCATATGACTTCATCACAGACCATACAACTTTACAGATGATATGACGTCATCACAAACCATACAACTTTACAGAAAATATGACATCATCACAGACCATATGATGTCATCATAGACCATACAACTTTACAGACGATATGACGTCATCACAGACCATATGATTTCATCACAGACCATATAATTTTACAGACGATACAACTTTACTCCTGAACATCTCACTTATAAAGACCATAACTTTCTACTCCAATGTCCAAAATTCTCATACTATATGCCATTAGAAAGATAAAAGAAAGCCCTACAACTTTCTAGAAGATAACTTTTTCAAAATCTCTCTAGATCAGTATAAAAAATTCACAGAAGTTTCATATCAAAAATTCAACCTCTTAACTATTCATTCCCAAAAATTTCCAGACTTCATTCTTTAAAATCCATGTTTCCTCTCAACTTTCATTTAAACACTCATTCCCATCTCTGACCATCATTTTTTAACTACTCTTCAACTAATTTTTTTTTTCTTGATCATCTCTAAAGGATTCATCAACTCACGAATACACTTATATATTTATATATATATACACAGTGAAGAAACAGAGCATGTTTCACCTTTCCAAACTTTAATCTTCTACACTAACCCTATACACCATTTCAATGCTATTTCTAACTCCAAAATCATTTTTATATCATCTAATCACTACCAATCCATCAAAAACTAAATTAAAACTATAACCTAATTTTTCATCTCATCAACAGTGTTCATGAATATATATATATATATATACGTAAGTGCCATGCTCCATGCAAATGACAGTAACTTCATCAATGTATTTCAAAGAAAAAATCCACAACTCTAACAAATTTATTCAATACTTGTTGAAAACTCCAAAAGCTTCAACTATATTCAAGCCCTAAACTTCATGCAAAGCACGTAATCCACTGTGAACACTAACCATCTTCTGGTTTTTCATAGGGTAGAAGAAACAACTTACAAGGTGGGATTGGTATAGAAAAAAAGAAAAACACAGAAATCTTTTAGAAGGTGTTTGATGAAAAACTTTACGTATTAGGAGGAAATTCGAAGAAGGTGATTATGAAGAAGTTATCTGGACAAAACATAATCTTTCAACTCTCAAAGAACAGTAACCTACTTCTAGAAAAAGTACAAAAAGCAACTTGACACTTGTCACTTTCCTATGGTCTAAGCTCTAACTAAGTTTATTTTAAACTAAACTCTTTAATTCCCATCTTTACAATCCAATTATCTCCAAATATCTTTTGATTTGTTTTTCCTATTTTCCATAATACTATAAATTCCGAAATAAATCCTAAATTCACTAAAATTTGCAAATATATAATTCCACTAATCAATAAAATTTCCAATATAAATAAATTCTAAATTCACAAATTTCCCAAAAGTCACAACTCAATCCAATTATACTTGGAATTATTCATGAATGTATATACAATTATGTTCATGTGCAACAAATTCACTATTCATGTGTATATGTATGACATATTATGCATGAGTATAAAAAATGCATTTCTAAGCTCTCATTGATCACTCACATTTACTATTCTAACCTCCCCGCAGATAATGGGATGTTACATTTCAAATAGTACTTACGACAATATTATAACAAAAGTTATCATAATTCATTCATGCTAAACATTTAACAATGCTAAGAAGCAAAAATGCATTAGATATTTGTATTAGTTAAGTTTTCACTTTTAAATTACAAAATGTTCTAAATAGCTTTTTAAATTATTATAATTGGAATTCTCGTCGAATGATGCAATGAATAAAAAACATCACTCTCCATTGTATCTTACCCCATCTTCTTCTCAAACCCTTTCCTTCTATATAACCTCCCTCACTAATAGATTCTCCAAGTAAATGCATATGCATTAATGGCATGAAGCTTTACTATACAGATTGCTTTATATACTCATCATTATATTGTAAGATGAGTTATTGCTCACGAAACTATATTCTTTATTGGAGATTATGGTATGGAACATCCATATATTCTTATGTATATGTCTAATAAGTAAGGTGGGGAAAAACCATAAACCAATTACACAAATTATTAGTCATTTTTGTGGTTTTGTCTAATAAATATAGAATAAGGTAGCTTTAAATAAATGGTTTAGTAAACACACAATATGTTTGAAGACAAGAAAGAGTAAGAAAAAGTAAATAACTCCCAATTTTTATTACGACATGAAGAGTAAGAACAATTGAACAACACAAGTGAATACATACTTTCCATTAAATAAAAATGTACATTACTAAATATAGGAGTTAAAGATAACTAGAGAAAAATATGTTAAAACCTTAACATCTCAGTAAATGAAAATTTCCAAATTGAAACCTTAATACCTAACAAATTGAAACCTTAGTTTATGTGACTATGGGGAATAAATTATGTTTATTCATAGCACTTGCCTTCAATGTCCCAATTAGTAAGGTTGGGTAACTCCTCTACAGCCAGTTTATCTCCCAAAACTAAAAGGAGTTTTTACAAAGCCATTGAAACGAGAAGGGAAAAAGAAGAGCTTTCACTAGGAAACTTATGTATGCAACATCATGTATGTATAACATGTATTACCAAATCCATAAGATATTATGTGGTTTCACAATATCACATGATGTCGTATTTTATGTGATACAACTAAGCTAAGTGATTGTTGAAAATTGAGACAAGATCCAATCCCGATTACAATGGAATAATTATAATTTTTTTGTATTTTAATATCCCCAAAACTAAGATCACTTTAATTCTGTAAATTTGATTACACATAAATCATAATAAAGTATGAATCATAATTCGTACTTTATTCCGAAGCTCGATCCTTATCTTGTTGTATCCCTTAACCTATTTCTAAAACTGATCCATCTCAACTATCATAGCTTTACAAGTGTCCGACCTCTAGCAATATCCATAAAACAAGTCAAGAGACCTATGTAACTCTTAAGAAGAGGGTTAAGTAAGAAGTGTTAGCTCCATTAAACCTTAAGTCTATTTACAATAAGTTTTGGACATTTTAGTAATTTAATTGAAATTAAATTCTAAGTTCAACTAAATTTTAATTAGAATTACAAATAATTATAATTAAGTACTAATTATGGCCAAATAAGATCTAATATCTCATACTGATATTTATTTATTAAATATCTCATATTTAATCATAAAATTATTTAAACTTTACAATCAAGTTCAACTTGATTAAAATATCTTTGTTCTCTTCAACACGTTTTTTATGTGAGACACATTAGGTTTCCAAATATGTTAGCAATGATTATAAATTATAAATTCTAATTCTAATTCATAATTATAATTAAAACTCCTTTTAATTTATCATTAATCCTTCAATTAAGTAATATATAATCACATATCAATATTGACGTCTAACGGCACATCATGAGCACCCAAATATTTATGAATGTCAATGTAGTTTTGACTAACCTTTTCTATGCATGGTCTTTTTTTTAATAATTCAATTATTTCATCAAACAATGTTCCGATTAGATATAGAGCATCAAATTAATGTCTATTATACTTTGTGTCCAATTATATTAGTTCTTTGTCATTAGCTATTAATTCAATTAATGATGTTTGCAAATTATTTAAAAAGCATCATTTTACTTTGGCAATGATTTCCTGAATTAATAGTACTAATAGAAAATAACAGAACTTCTCCCTAATTACATTAGGGTGATTAATCATATTTTGATCACTCAACTACCTACATATAGTTTATGCTACATCTAATGACTATCGACAGAATGACCTATGATTAGAATATGTCATAAATAGTATCAAAATATAACAATCCCTATACAAGATAACTTTAGAGGTCTCAAGTTAAAGGATCACTTATAAAATCATCACAATGAGAATCTCCATAGATATAAAATTAATGTTCTAAATAGATTTCTTATATGGGGTCAATTTAGTGAACTTGTTTTTTAAAAAATACCTGCACGTTTATTTAAGTATCTTCATACTTTAGCCTATGAGATTGAGTACTTCCTTTATAAGGAAAAACATAACGTGTGTTAATCTTTTTACTTTCTATTAATGTCCAATCTTTATTGAAACAATGACCAGGAACAATTTAAGGATAATACATAAATACAATATGAATCTCATATTTATAATCTCATTATAATTTCATTTGTAATTTATAA
Organism: Erythroxylum gracilipes; assembly: GCA_026413385.1. Lineage (NCBI taxonomy): Eukaryota > Viridiplantae > Streptophyta > Magnoliopsida > Malpighiales > Erythroxylaceae > Erythroxylum > Erythroxylum gracilipes. The sequence goes on from JANZLC010000007.1 coordinate 1,576,908, forward strand.
TTATTCAATGAAATTTATCATATATATTTAAACTTGTACAAGATAAAGAATGTCTTTAAATTATTTTGTCAATAAACTATAACTAATCCGGTTGACTATAGGGCATAAACTATCAGTGATATTCTATGTAATGCTTAAATAATCCAAACAACTTCAAATGTCATTGTTTCACCCTTTTTCATTAAATTTTTTTAACATGAAATAACATAAGCAGTGATGGGTAACACATAACTAAAAGTATAAGAGGTAAATTATAGTTCTAAAAATGTAAGGACTTAGTGAATAAAAATCTAAATTACATGGGGAACCCTTTATAATATTTTTCGTGCTTCCAGATCAACGGTAGCGTTTATTCCACCATATTATAAACAATGATATTGAATGATATTTCATGTAGCCTAATTTGGACAAATGTTCAAATCCTTAAGAAGTCATTAAACAACGTGCCGTTTAAGTGCATATAATGGTTGAAGAATAAATCAAGTCCATTACATTTTTTGAGTGTATAATTTGCTAATCTGTATCTCTTCTCATCATGTAAAAGGAAATGTTGTTAACAGGATAATAAATGAATCTCCATTTCTCTCCCTTCTTGCTTTAGGTTAGGCAAGTTTAAAGGAAAGCACCAGCGTTGCCTTTAGGTTAGGCAATTTTAAGGATCTCAATTTGAGTCTCTTTCGTCTCAAAGCTCCTTTAATTGCAGCAGATAATTTGTTTTTAAGCCACTTGGGTTCTTAATTTCAATCTCACAACTCTTTTATTGGATACTTGACGAAAAATGTTTGGAGGAAATAGAGTTCTGGTATTTGTTTCATCATGTTTACCAATTGTTCTTCCCCTTGCTAAGAGAATGGACTTAAAAACTAGAAAAGTTACGAAAGATGATGTTCAAAAGAAAAGTGAATATATGTATGGAACAATGTTACTGTCAAAGTACGAAAGTTGAAGCATACGTTTATAAGGTAAAAGGAAAATTGAGACAACTTCCATAAAAATTTCTAGCTTACGAACACGACGAGCAGCATGAAATTTCCTAAGAATTGCAACTAGAACATCGGTAATTTTATAAAGAAAAATAAAAAAGTTGTCAAATCTCAGGATTGTTGGTTGTCAACTTTATTCACGCTTTAATGATGGGGAGAACTTTTACTCTTATCAATATAACCACAAGATCAGCCTATGTTCTGTCAAGTCCACACTTTTAGTGGAGGCCAATTCAATGGACCAAAAGAGCAACCTAGAGTTCTATGAAATGGGAAATGGGTTTTATGGTTGAGCAGTGACGGGGTCTAAATTTCCATGAAATGATTCTTTTCATTATTGAAGGATTTGGTGATATTCATAATTAACATGGAAGAAATTATGAGCAAATGGGGTTTATTGGAGTAACTGTGGCAATTATTTTGAAAAAGAAAGGAGTCGATTGATGATTTGCATGAAATGCCTCGTGCCCATTTGCTATTTTCGATCATTGTTGCTATGTCCCTTCGGAATGCTTTAAACAATCTTAGGTACCAGGAAAATATAATACATCCTGTTATATTGGTTCTTGCTTGTACTATAAATGATATGATAGATGTTCCCAATTAATGAAAATAGTCGTTGGTCTAAATATTAAAGTAGATAGATTTCGAGCGTTATTCAAGGATTTGAATTGTTAAGTTAAATAGAGAAGTGAAAATTGTATTTTAATATTTACGACAATGTGATGATTCAAGTTTAGCTTACATTAATCAAGTAGCAGAAAAGTTCCTTTTAAAGTACTTTTTACCAGCAAAGACTGCCAAGATGAGAAGTGATATCTCCTTCTATTCTTAGGCTGATTCAGAGGAATTATATGAAACATCATGGTTTTTCACTGTAATGAAATCTAAGTGTTATATGTTTTTATTATCATAGCGATCACAATCATGGTGATCTGATTTTTGCAGATTAAAACTAAATTAGTGCTTTATGTCTGTAAAAAATCCATGATGGCCTTCAAGTGCATCATCAACGGATACATATACCTAATTACTACCTATTAAGCATTTATAGGTATGTATATTTCTTTAATTTTCTTTAGTGCTGTTTATATATAGTAGAAAGCCTCAAATCCAGGATATATGACATGATTATTACCTTTCCTCGCATCAAAGATCTCCATTTAATACTTTCTTTCTTAGAAAAAAGAGTGAAGAAGATTTGGGTATAACAAGAGAGTCCAGACCAAGAACTCGTTAGGCTTGATCTTGGATTAGTCCCTAACGAAGACAACCTTCGTCTGCATGAAACAGGTGACTCACTTTCCACTCTCAAGCTTCTTCTTCTGTATATATAAATTGTAAATTTTGTACAGCCTTTGATCCCTAATGTAAACAACAGACTACTTGCTAGTATGTTAAGATGCATTCGAAACTTCGGTTTTCACCGTAAAGAAGTAGCTAAATTTAATGTTAAAGAGTAGTGAAGCCCTCCAAAAGTACCATCTAGGATTCCGCCACAGGACTTCTTGATATAAATCGCAAGTCTGCTGAATGTCCTGACATCTTACAGTAACATACAGGTCCATTTCTCCTGTTCAGAACTAAGCAGGCGTTCCTTTTAAAAAATCCATTGTCTCACTTTCTTGAGCCATTAATATTCAAGGTCATTTTCACGGTTTTATAACTTGTAGCTATATATTCATCACGTACAAGAAAAACAATGCAAATTACAAATTGCTGCCACTAGATCTTGAGGTTTCTAATCTATTGCTTTGCAATTTTTACTGTAACTTCTTTATCACTAGCATATTATTGGAAAAACGATCGATCTACAAAGACTTATATACTCACACAAACAATAAAGAAAGAGTATCATTACAATAATTTTTTTAAATCTTTTTATATAAAATAAAATATTACAAGCCTATTTATATAGTCAATAAAAAATTCTAGATTTACCAACTTAAAAACACTTAATATTACAACACAAATAAGAAAATACTTTTAACTACATAATAAAATTTGTATAATAAACATTAATCAATTTGTCCTTATTTCCACTTTGGATCTTCTGCTTCAATAAGTTTGTTCTAACTCTATTCCACCACAATACAAAGATGTTTTAATAAAACCCCACTTTTACTAGAAGAGAGTCGATTGATACGCAACAGAATTGAGTTTTATTTAAATGAAGTTGTATTGTGTTGAAACGGTGTTGGAATAGATTTATTGAAACAGAGAATCCAAAGCCCTTTATTTCATTACAACTCTGTCTAAGTAATTTTAAAAGACTTAGAATTAAATTCATTTGTATCAAGACATATGTAGCTTAAAATCGACTAATAAATCATATTATTTAACTAAAATTTGACAATTCAACAACTCTTTAAAGTTGTTACAGAATTTTAAAAGTCCATCTTGTTTATATCACCCCATGTAAACTTGATTTTTTAAAACTCCAGGTATCATCACTATTTTTTTTAAAAAAAATCATATTTGAGAGGTTTAAGAAAAATACCAGCAACACGATTAAGAGAATTTACAAATTACAAGTTAATTTCTTTCTTAATAAAGCATTCCTAAAAAAAAATAAAATCATGTGTCAATACGTTTTCTCCAACAATAGAACAATAAATTCTTTACTAAAGATTAAGCAAATTTATTGTCAATAATTAATCTTTGTTATTTCAATTTGCACTAAAAGAAGCTTTTTGGATAACCTTCTCAACCAAATAGCATGTCAAGTATAAGAAGTAACTACAACATATTCTGATTCAATTAAAACTTTTAAATAATGAGTAAAACATGCCAAAATCAATAATACCTTTGAGATACTGAAAAATTCTTTTGTTGTCTTCGAATGAATTTCAAAAGGCGTCTATACAAAATGACTAAAAAATCCATTTACAAATAAGATTTTTTGCCTTGTGCAAGTTAACACTACAAGAAAATTATAACTTACCAATGAAACATTATTGATGGAAAAATTATCATAGTAAATTAGCAACGGAATTACATTATTTGTTGGTAAAGTTGTCGGAAAAATGACATTTTGTGACGGACAAAATATCCGTTAGTAAAGGTGGAGGGAAATTATCCCTGCTATTTTGCCGACGGAATATAGCTACAAAATTGTGAAGTCTGTCGTAAAAATAGGCTGTAATGGTTGGCGGAAAAATAAGCTTCGGGGTGTATCAACGGAATGTACTTTCTGTTGATAATTTACTGATAGACATTTATTCTGTCGGTAAAAATTAAAGTTAAATGTCATCATTAGGTCTTTGGCTCAACGTTTTTAATAACATGAAAATGACATCGCTTGGTTTAACAAAAAACGATGTCGTTTACGTAAAAATTTAAACCCACCCGAAGACCCCCTTCCCTCTCCCTTGTGTTGTTTTTTGTTGTTTACAATATACTTAAAGAAAATGGGAAAATAATGATTATAAGCTATTTTCTAGGACATCTGCTAACTGAGTTATCATAGAAATTTGATTGCGTATGATAACATCACGAATTTGACATTTGGTTCTTTTACACTTAATATAGACTTTAAGGTGATAAAAGTGAACATGGTGAGAAAAGTCAATGATGAATATATGTTAACTTGGAGTATATGATACCTAATTAAGACTATAGACACTCCTACACACCGAAAACTAATCAAACTTATATAAGACAAGATCAAGGTACAAATTAAGATCAATGTGATACCACCATATCTTACATATAATTGTGTGGTCATGGTATTCTCTAGATATTATGTTGATACTATTTATACTTAATTATGGTATAAACATATTAAAG
>JANZLC010000007.1:1589915-1601683 GCA_026413385.1 Erythroxylum gracilipes
GATATGAATAATTAGCTCCAAAAATCAATCCATCAAACCTCAAAATTCATCTAAATCATGCTTAATTCCTTAAGAAATTTCAGGGGCCAACATTACTAGTTGAGTCATACAAACTATGAGATAATTCTTGAAGTAGTTTAAGCTATTTAAAATCTTCCAAAACTAACCGAGGATTATTAATGTTCAGCTAGAGGTTCTTAAGGTAATTCCAAATTGTGGTTCTTTGAAAGGAAAAATTAGTCGAATAAATAAAGGTTATGTGAAAGTGAATTACAAATGAAGGCAGAAAAAGATACAAGTGAATAAAGTGATAAGCAAAGTGAGATTTTAGGAGATAAGCTACCTTAGGATCAAATGACACTATGATTATTCCTTTTAAATAAGCTTGATAGTTTCTTATTACGGTCCAGCTTTTGTCTAAAAGCCTAATTTGTTCTTCAAGTTCCTAACTTTTATTTTTGTTTTAAAAAGACCACAAATGAAAGACTTTTGAATCTTAGGTAATCGCTAATCACTTATTGTTCCTTAAGGCAACTAAGGCCCCAAACATTCTAAGAAATGATTATTTATGTTGAGATCTGGGGCTAATATTAGCCCTCTTTTTAGATTTTCTTCTTGGCAATCTTTTGGAAGAGGCTTAGTTGATCTTCTCTAAGGATGAGAATGAGGTTGAACTAGATGGAAACAAAGAGGATTTATAAGCTAAGTCATTAGGTGGGACTAGAGAGGATTTGGTGTCTAGATTTAAAGTTTGATGTAGTAAAGGGATAGATAAGTTATCAACAAAAGGAACAATTTCTAACATCTTATGAATGGAAGAGGAGATTGTCATTTTTCTCCAAAATATCTTCATCTTAAGTGACATTAGTAAGTTAATATGTGAAATACTATGATCAACAGAATGGTAAAGTGAGTGAAATAGCCAATTAAATCAACTGAACAATCAAGGGATGAAGAAAATGAGCAAAGGGGAGCATATACGCAATTTAAGTAAAGAACTAAGAACAAGGAGGAATCAAGAATATCAAGACTTAAAAAATAATTATAATCCCTCTTGTAACCTTATATTAGTCATTTAAATGAATTAAAATCTTAATCATTGGATGATCATTTGTATATATGACATAATTCATAAATCCTTCTATGATCAAGAGAAAATTTGTCTTGATCTTAAAAAAAAAACCTCTTAATCTTTAAGCAAACTCTTAGGAAACTTTTGAAATAAATTATAATCAATTTTTGTGAAAGGAATATGTTTTAGTCTTTAAAAGAACTTGAAAAATTTTAAATTTTTTTAGAAATGTACTTTTTTATGCACTGGTCAACCAATATATACACATGGTCAACCAATATGCCACACACATTAGTTGACCAATATATAGATTAGTTGACCAATTATACTGTTACTAATTGTAACAATTAGTTTGTACTTGTATTCATTATTTTAGGTTCTTTTAAGTGTAAATAAACCACATATGAGTTGTTGGAAGAATTTTGGGTATATTAAAGAGTTACTAAGAGCCTTAATAAGCTAAAGAATGCATATTTGCATTACGCAATACATATTGAGCCTATTTTAATGGTATGAGTAAGAGAAAGATGTTTTGAGTTATACAACTTAATGCAATTAGAAAATTTGCTTGAGATGCACTTTGTAAGGGTTCCTTTTGATCTTAAATAATTAAGATTTGTAAAGGATTACTCTTCACCAGTAATAAAGCAAGATAATTGTAGGAGGTTCTTTCACCGGTGACAAAGAAGATGTTATTGTTTATGATGATATATCATAGCACTATTTACGGATTATAGCTCATTGGTAGAGATTTAAGTATTGACAATATCATGCTTGCGAGTTTCTCAATAAAAAAAATAAAGGAGTGCCCTGACTGATGAGAAGGAAAATGGCAAGAAACAGAAACGTAAAATCATTGGAATCGTTCATGATGGCAAGACAAGAGCGAAACATCTGACAGAAATGATGAACTAATACCTACTAAAATGGAAATTTTAGACTTTAAAACTAACAATCAATCAATTACCCTTACCTGGAATTATGAGTTGCATAACTATTTATTTTGCTTGAATATGCAATTATCTTGACCTTTTCTAACAAATATTTTGTGGCAGACTAATATCCTTACTTAAACGAAGAAGAGATATTTAATTATCATAGATGTAGAAATTTTCTTGGACAAAGTATTTTGATATATATCAAGTTCTTAAATTAAATTAGCAATTCTTGCTACAATAACCAACAGAAAGAAAAAAGAAACTTCACTTGTGCTTGATATGAATCAATCATAGCCCATCAGTTCACTTTCTCTATAACTCAATGTAATCAAGTTGTTAACAATAATGTTCAGATAAAAAGTATTTTGGGTAGAGAAACAACCGCACTATCTTTCAAAATTATCACAACTTCGATAATTTTTGTCTCCAAACTTTATAGTCTCAAGGCCTTCTTGGTGAATTGTTGCATTACTGACACCAGTCGAATCTTTTAAAGCAACCATCATGTCACCAAATTAATTCGTTGGAGTTACAAGCTTTCACCATCGCTATCTTCTCATCCAAACTCAAGACTCCACTTGTTATTGCACTAACTCGGAAATCTTATTACCATATTAAACCTCTTTTGTTGATATACCCAAGCCCAACATTGATACTGATTATTGTCCTTCATTAGTATGACTTTTATTGCTTTCATTTTTATGTCGTCGCGTAATTGCTGGAACTAATCCATTAAATTCAAGTATGAGCTTAGAAAATGAGAGGAGAAATTCAAAGCTTCATAATACTCTTTTTTACTCATTTTACTGTTTAAGAATATTGTTAGCATTGTAATGTTTAGAAATGTTAGAAATAAAGGCACAGGTTGGAGTCATCAATATCTAATGAATCTTCCCCTGCGTAATAGATTCTCCTCCTTATTCTATTCCCAACAATTTCTTTTTTTAAAACTCGAACATATTAAAGTTGCATGAAAATGAAATAAGTTTGAGAACTAGAAATCTTCTGCACTATGATGTGAATAAAGAAAAAATTGGGATACAGATGAATGAATTAGTTTTCTTCAATCTACCTTGGAAATTGACGTTGTTATTACCAATTTGCTTTAATCTTACGTATTTCTAGGTCAAATTAGTAATATTGAACATCGAGATGTTGCTTCAGGATATCGATTAGAAATAGGCCCAAAAGTTCAGGCTATTGTTCCTGAACATACATGCTGATCCAAGAAAATTAAGGAAGCTGCGAATCTGTTGAAAGAAAGAAGAATTCAAAAGTACCTAGTTATAGTTGGGTTGCAACAACTTCACCCATATATTAACTTCATTTGATACATCCTCATTATATGGTAGGATCTTAACAGCTAAAGAAGGCTGGACATGTATAAAGTATGATATTATGTATAATATTGACTACAACAAGATAGATCTTTGGCGACGATTTTTTTGACGACGAATTATACATTTGTGGCAAAAAGTTAAAGTTTTTGCGATGTTTTCCATAATCATTGCTAAACAAAGCCATTTGGTGACGATTTTGATTAACATTTAGTGATGGCTTGTTCGTCGCTAGATTTGGAAAAGTAGTATTAATATTAAAGATTTTACATCTTATGTATTTCTCAGGAACATTTTGATGATTTTTTATGTGTAATAGTATTCTTAAAAATAATAGTGTTTAAAAGATAATTTTAAATGATAAGTGTGCTTAATAATGCTAACGTTAATTATAATTGACATTTATATGATTTTTTATATTTTTTCATTTGCCTTCTTTATAAATTTGTTTAAATAGCTAATGCATTCAACCTCAATAAATTTGTTTAAATCTATAGATTTATACACAAATGATTCTTTAATGATGCTTATTGTATGTAGTACTATACCAGCTTGAGATCCTCTGTACCAATTTTTGTGTACCAACCCTGTGCCATTAAATCCAAACCATCCATTTATGTGGAACCTACAGTAATGGATGGCTTGAATTTAATGGCACAGGGTTGGTACACAAAAATGGGGACAGAAGATCTGTCCCTGTATTATACCTCAATCTGTTTATACACAAATTTCATCAAAATAGAATGGAACATCTAAAAATTGTAAAATATTTTCAAAGTTTTAAATATACTGTTGAAAAACACATCATGGTAGGTAATTTAAAATTTGAAAAGTAAATATTTTATGGATATAAAAAGATAAACATACCTAAAATTTTAATGTTCATAAGATCAAAATATCATAAATTTAAGTTGACCACTATTATTAATCATTAATATTTATTAACAATAAAACAATAATACATATAAATATTGAAATATGGTAAGCAATATAATATAATTATATATGGTAAGTACTACAAGATGTTAATTAGAAGTTTAACAATTCTTACAGATAAAATAATAAATAAAGTTTCATGCATAATATTTTATTGAAAAGGAAAAGAAATATTTTTTTGAATTCCAAGTGACATTAGACTCGGTAGAAAAAGTAAAGGGGTGCCCAATGTTTGGATTCTCAAGAAGGCTCCTTGTACTTTCCAAGCCATTAATTGAAATAGTTAAAAATCTTCCCTCAGGGTCTGGTTTGTTGACACCCTCTTCCAATAATTTCTTTGCTTTAGCTAAATTTACAGAAGATGCAATCAACAATTTCCCATATGCAGTATGGATAACGGTATCAAATGAAATGCACGTACCATGCATTTCACCTAATGAGCAAACAGTATAGATTAATCAAAGTTAAATCAAACGATATTAGGAACCCAAATTCGAACATATGTACACCCGACTAATAAACTCCACAATTTCACAATAAACAGACATAGTTTTTACAATCAACCACTATTCCAAATTAAATGATTTCCCTAATCCTATACAAACAATCAGGACATTGCCACCGCTTCAATTTTCATCTATATTCTCTTGAAGATTCGAGGAAGCTTAACATAACATGTAGTATATACAATAAGATGTTCATATGATAGCTTCCTAACAGAAAATGAGATACAGATAATTAAGGAAGAGAGGTAATTTGGATGATACTAGGAACCTTCAAGAAGAAGATCAACCATTAAAGGCAAGCGATGATTAGACTTTGATGAGGAGATTTGTTGTTCATCTATTTGTTCTTCACTAGGGGGAATTTTGCCACATTCCTCCCAGCAGAACCCATTTTTGCCATCAAAAATTAGTTACCACGTTGACATTCTGCGATGAATTAACGTTAACAATTTTATTTTGAAAAGCCAATAGAAGACTTCTTATTTGAATGTTCCAACGTTTTAAAATGTTAATTTTGTGATCTATTAAGTGAGACTACTTCATATGATAAGGTTGAGAATGTTAGTGTGTATGTACTATATTTAGGAGATGCATAAATATCCCTTGCAGCTGCAAAATATGACTGCTTCTATATACATTAAAACAAGGAAAGTTAATGCCAGTCCAATTTTCTTCATATGAAGCACTTAACCATTCGCAATTGAGTTGAATATCATGGTTCCAATTTATACGTTTGTTACCTATATATGTTTTGATACCTTGCTAATATTTCTAGTGTTGATCATTTTTCTTTTAATTGTTATGTCTAACCATAGCCTCATTAAACACTGGTGTAAATTCCATTTGATAGAAATAATTGTAAAGTATAAGTGGTAGAGATTTGGTGTAAAATATTCAGACAGTGAAGGGTGCTCAGAGAGTGTCTGGTTGATAAAAGAGACCCCTTTTGTTGGTCAGTGTAGTACTAGTTCACAACAGGATTAACGACATTTTATATGTTTTAAGTTTATTTACTTACTTTTGATGGACATTTAATATTATGACAAACCTGCTATTGGTGAGAAAGGCATACTTTAGATTCTTGGAATGAAGGTCGTAAAAGATGTTGTGAGATTACTGGGAACTGATTTGTCCCGGCCACCCCGAAGGAAGATACTATTCAATTAACTTGACAAATGAGGCAATCTTCCCTACTGCACCTGACTCTGACATTATGCCAACTTAGACTTACAGAGAATAGGTATAAAAAGAAACTTGACTGAGAATGCAGGCAAACAATAGTAGGAAATAGAGCCTGTTGGCCCCTTCATTAAGAACACCATATACACTTACGACCGAAGCAACCGTATTGTAAATACGTACATAAACAGTTGCAGAAGTAGCTTTTATTCTCTAATAGAGCTTTCGAACAGTTAGCAGGTTTCCTCAAACAAGCATGGAATATGGAAAAGAAATGTCAACCCATACACATCCAAAATAGAAACACAAATCACCATCTTCCAAACTCAAACACACCCAAAAATTCTATATACCATTAGCGGAACACAAAACCCACATAAACACAACAAAAAACATAGCACAAAACGGACCGTTCTTAAAGATTTAAATGAAGAACAATATCAACATAGGACACGATGCTTTGTACACGGCCATGACCACAAGATAGGAGATGACCACAATAGATCAGGAGACAACACTTCTTTAACGATAAACCAAGAGAAAATTGGTTCGACTAACATAAAAATGGAGAGAGCTTCATTTTCATATTAATAACCTAGTAGAAAATGATACCATTTTTGATTAATTCAGAAGAAATATACCATTCGGCGATGAATCAAAAATCGTTGCCAAATGGTAGCCCATTTCAATTTGACTTAACCTTTGGTGACGAAATTATATATAATATATAAATTTATTATATATATATATATATATATATATATAAAAGAGAATTGAGATTAGACTAATATATTACAAAAGTAAGAGATGAGAAAATTTATATATTATTTATAAAGTCATAAATCATTATACTAGTTACAATTATTATCTATACATTTATATAACATTATATTAATTAACATATATAATAATTATTGCAATTTAATAAAAAATAATTGCTTTATAGTAAATAATGGAAATCAATATCAAATATTAATATAATATTCTTAAAAATCAAATTTAATATTATTCACAATGATGTTAAGTCTAAAAATAAATTTATTTATGTATAATGGCATTTCAAAATTTTATAAAACAAAAACAAAAAATTTATTTATGTTACATTTTTATACTTTTTATTAATAACTTTTAATATATATCACATGAAAATTTTATGTAGTCTCATAAAACTCTATTTATTATGTATAAATTCTTTACTATTTTATAGAAATGATATATTACAAAAAATTAGCAAAATTGAAAAATATGAAAATATTTATAGTATAAATTCACCTAATATATACTTTTAGTGACAATTTTTAAAAATCATCACCTATTGTGTAACATTTGGCTACATTTTATAGAATCGTCACCAAATGTTGCAAAGATTAAAAACAAAATGAAAACGATTTGGCTACGTTTTATAGAATCGTCGCCAAATGTTGCAAAGATTAAAAACAAAATGAAAATGACGTCGTTTTCTGAATCTTTTAATCGTCCAACCTGACCCCCTCCCTAAATTTCATTTTGCCTTCTCTTCTTTTCTTTTTCTTTTCAACTTTTTTTTGAACAATTCCTTTTACTCTTCTTCATTCGTGTTCTCTTCGTTTTTCTCTCCCGTCTTCTCCCTGCAATTGTAGTCAAGGTGAGTAGTTGATGCATTTGTTTTGGGTTTTTTTTCTGGTTTCATTGCTGTTGTTAAATGCTATGTTCATGGTCAATTTTAGGGTGAAGCTTTGAGTTGTTGCATTAATGTTTGTTTGTATATGTTAAGAAAGGGAAAAGACTTTTTTTTTTGTTAGTTAGGGTTGAATAGTTGAAGCCTATAAAATGTTCAATAAAAGTTCTCTTAGGTTTTTAGTGTTCTGTTTTGACAAGGAAGGAATTATCTTTCGAAGTTATTTGTTTCATAATTAGATTACATCAAAGCACATTAACTTGGTTTCTTATTATTGTAATTGGGAGCTTAGGTTTTTATTTAATTAAATTTAGTATTAGTATTAGATTCTAAATCGTATTCAAAGTTATTGGAAAAAACTTGCTTATTAGAATTTAGTATTAAAAGGTTGAAGTTCTTTTTGCAAATTAAACATATGTGTAATGTTGTTTTTTCAAATTAAACGTAGGTGTAATCAAAGAAGGTTGGAAGGTGTAATGTTCTTTTTGCAAAGTTTACATGTCTAAAGGAATTTTAATACTTAATTAAAAAAGATGTTTAGATGAATGGGTAAATAAAGTTTACATGTCTAATGGAATTTTAATACTTAATTGAAAAAAATGTAAAAATTCTTAGGTGTTTGAACTTTAAAGTGACTTCACTCTTGAGGTTGACAATCAAAAGAGCTTAATTGGAAATTTGAACTTTATTTCCAAGTTTTCATAATGCCAAAAGTTCTTGATTTGTGTTTTTTGTATATGCTTTCTCAACTTCCCTACCTATAGGAGGTCCATATATGTTAGTTTGGGTGGTTTAAATAATTTTAAAGAAAAAATTTTAATTAAATATTCAAAAAATATATATTTAAATAACACTAAATATAAATTAAATAATATAATTATATGTTTTTAACACATACAAAATATTATTTATGGAATTGAGTATATTCGTGAAACATAAAATAGTGATATTAATTTCCAATGAATAATTTATTTCTCTCAAAATAGCTTAAAATTTGGAATTTTGGTCAACATAATGCTAATGCTATTTTACTGGAAAAAGTAATAAAAAAGCATGCACTAAACAATGTCAAACTAGAACATCGTTTTATTTTTATTCCCAATTAAGAATTTAATACCATTAGTATAAAGTCCCTTGATCTAAGAATTTGATTAAAGGACTAAGAAAAGGAAGACTTAAATTTGATTCCTTATAAGGATAAACTTCTAGACCTATAAAGCCATCCACCACTATATATGATGGGGTTGAATTTGGCATTTTAAAGGAAATGAAGCCTTAATTGATCTAAGCTTTGCAAAGGAAAAGGAGGACCCATCTTGTACCAATTATCAAACCAAAACATAGTTTTGCTTTCATTCCTAATTAAAAATTTGATACCATTAGACATAAAGTTCCTTAATACAAGAATCTAATTAAAGTTCTAAAAGAAAGAAGAAGTACACTTGATTCCCCGTAAGATGTGACTATTGTTTATGTAAGAATGAATCCATTCCACCTAATTAGACTTATGATCAATGAATAAATTCCATATCCTCTTAGAAGATTTTTTCATGAATTTTAATGAGTTAATACTAAGGCTAATCGCTTAAGTTTAGTACCAAAATGATTATTAATAGAACCTAACCATAGATGATTCTTTAAGATTTTCGCAATATTTTTGGTCAAATTATAAGATTAGAATAAATGGAAACACCAATGTGAATATGGAGCTGCTTAAAATGAAGGTGACTAGTTGAAGTCTCCCTATATAAAAAAGAAATGTATTTGTCATATGACCAATTCTCCTATGTATAACATCAAAGAAAGGTATATAAGAAAGAAATGTATTTGTCATATGACCAATTCTCCTATGTATAACATCAAAGAAAGGTAGGCATTAATGTTTTAGTAAGCCTTTTATTAAATATAGGAATTTAGGGGTGACAATGTGTCGGGCCAATCCGACCTCATTTTTTTAAAAAAAATTAACAAAACGATGTCGTTTTGTGCCTTTCTGTCGAGCCACGGGCCGGGCCAAGCCAAGCAAATTGGGCTATATTTAACAAGCCCTTATCCTGAAATGACTAGGCGGCCTGCTCAACACCCCACGGTGGCCCTCCAGTTAATATCTGATCTAGCTAGAAAGTTCCCGTGGAGCTAAGCCTATTGCCCTTTTTATAAAAAACTAAACTTAACATTAAAAAGATATAAGGAGTGGAGTTTTTTAAAAAACATTTTTATTAAAAATTTCAACAACACAACAGCTGTATTTTGACCTACCCAAAATTTTCAAAAACCCTGTAAAAGTGCATAACACTCCTATCATCTCAAAATCCCCACTACAAATTTTGGACTTTAAGTCCATTCACAAGCAATTTCAACAATCACTTCAATAATCTTAAAAATAAAATCAGGCATATTCATACATTTAACTTTAAAACATTCATATACATGCATTCTTTACACAAAATATAGTCCAAAACATATTAATAAAGATGCAAATGTTCTAAAAAATATTTACAAGGCAAAGATGCCTGCACAGTAACACGTGACGAAGTTGACTATTCGTGAGGTGGAGTCCCTACTATTGAAGCCCTTAATCGTGCACCTGAGAGGTTTCATTTAAAAACAGAAAAGAGAGTGTGAGCCAAACGAGCTCAATGAGTGCTAGAATTTCTATTCAAATCATATTTAATTATTAAAACCTCCTTAAAACAAATTTATCTCAATTTGCATAATTCAATATTTAATATAAAACATATATGCTTCTCGAAATCAAGTTTCTCAAATCTCTTTCCAAATAAATAGTGGAGGCATTAAAATTTCATGAATTGCTTACACGACATAGCTTATCATTAACTTATTTACCATATGGTACCCTCAGGCATAAAGTCACGGAGCTGGTTTTGCATCACTTACCTGCGACTAGTTAATCTCTAGTGATGGAGCTGGTTTTACATCGCTTACCTGCACTAGGATAACCATCATACATCAGTAGTTACGAAGCTGATTTTGCATCGCTTACCTGCAACCAATCAACCACTATTTACAGAGCTAGTTTTACATCGCTTACTTGTACTAGGTTAGTTGTTATATACCGGTCTGGTTCTACATCACTTACCCGCAACTAGTCAACCACTAGTTATGGAGCTGAATCTATATCGCTTGCCTGTACTAGGTTAATTGATATACACTGGTATATTAATATGTATAAAACCTATTGGTATACCATAGGCTAAAAATCATTTCCTTTTTTTCAACCAGTGACATCATATCAATATAAACTCAAATCATATAAGATTTAACTTTCAAACTTCAATTCATATTGTTAAATCATTAAATTGCACTTATCTTGGACTTAATTATCGTTAATGTATTGAAATTATTATCAGAAATTAATGGAATTATCTTATAATTGTTTACAGATAGTTTTTAACACCTTAGGGACGAAATAGGATCAAAAAGATGCAAAAGAAGAAAGAAAAATCCGAAATTCCCAAATTGACATAAATTCAGTGACTAAGCGTGAGCATGCCTAAGGATGGAATAATTCTGCAGATAAAATTCCAGAAGTCAATTTTAAACAAAACAAAATCTTTAAATATTATCTTTCCATCTTTCCAAGGAGTTACCTACCGAAATCAGAAGAGTGCCTTATCTGGACAAAATCAAGAGAAGAAAACAAAGAGATTACCTTAAAGAAGGAGATTTGGGCTGATTTATGATATATACATATTAGGTTTAGAATAGGGTTATTGATGATTTTGGGGGGCTGCTGCACTTTTCTATTTTCTTGTTCTTTATGTTTCTACATATTTCAATTAGGGATGGAGACGTATTACTTTGTTATTTCCTTTGTTTTCAATTCAATTATGAGTAGCTAATTTTCTTATCTTAGTTGAGGAGATCCATGTTACATGTTATTATGGTGAGATGTTCTGGATACTTTTTATGTTGTTGATAAACATTGGATATTTTCAGATCTATTCTTTCTAATTGGATTTATTGGTTTCTAGGTGTACAACTAGGGATTAATTGGTTCAATCACTATATTACCGAAATTGGATTAACGAAATATGACGTTCAATTTCGGTAATCATAAGTAGCAATTAGGATTAACCTCTCTACGTTAGAGTCGGAAAATTCTAAGAAGATATTCGCTTG